>CM030186.1:18057699-18222699 GCA_017639675.1 Aplochiton taeniatus
ACTTTAAATAATGCTTAAGCTTTGGATGTAGTTTTGGCATGCAGTCATTTGGTGGGAAAGGCTTTGAATACTGTGTCTATGGATTTGAGGTGTTGCAAAGGTTGGTTCAGATGGCTGGAGTACTAATCTTCTCTGAAGCAAATCATATCTTTAGTTCTCCATCTTGGTGGCAATGTAAGGACACTTGAAGCACTAGCCTTCCGTGTTGCATTGATACTAAAACAAAAAACTAAAGATGCATTTTTTACCATCCATCACCAGTTACACCTGCTACGCCTACGTTGTTAAAATGTAATCAATACAGAGCCAGGTCTTGATCTGCATGTTATATTGGTCAATACTCAAGATATGCTTAACATCTATCGTTTGTATTCTTTATCCCCCCAAAAATACCAGTTTTTATGAACAGTAGATGAAAACATGTGTTGTGTTTTTTCTTGGGTTAAGGCTAAAACAAAGGCTGAATACATAACATTTACGCCCTTCAAAACCTCCAACACAAAATTCAGCTTGTTTTGCCCCCCAGCAAGCTATGGGCAGCCCTTATCAGGAGTCATTTTCATGCTTTGAATAATGTAATAGAAATGCCTTACAGCTTAGCCAGACGCATTATTATATTTAATTTTTTTACATATGTTAAGCATATCTTGATAGTATTGAGCAACATAATATGCAGATCAAGACCTGACTCTGTATTAGGTGTATCTGATAATACATGGTCAAGTATTCATATTTTGTTTTTGTATCAATGCAACACGGAAGGCTAGTGCTTCAAGTGTCCTTACATTGCCACCAAGATGGAGAACTAAAGATATGATTTGAGAAGAAAAAAACACTTTCTCTTTTCTCCATACCTTTTTACGCAGCAGCTTTATTAAAGTAAATCTCATTCCTAAAAGACTGTGGTGCTCCTGCCAAGTGAGCACTTACATCCAGTGATAAGTGGTGTAAAACCATAGCCAACATTATGAAATAAATCTGTTCTGTAAATCTAAATCAAGCTGATCTGCCTGATTTTGCTCACACCATTACCTTGGCCCGGTGTTAAGAAAGATTGATGTCAGTTAGTGCATAAATCTACACCAAAGCGGAAGTGATGCAAGCAGATCCTGTTTATCCCACTGCATGGATTGTTTTCCATACACCAGCAGATCCTGTTTATCCCACTGCATGGATTGTTATCCATACACCAGCAGGCCAGAACACTGGCACTCAATTGTCAAACAAATATACCCATTTATGGACCACACAAATGAATCAATTGATGCACCAACCATTAGGTCAGTCAGGCTGCATCATAAAAGTATATGCTAAACATACATGACTGATGAAGAAGAGCCTTCACGGATCTGTTGTTGCCTGTGTATCCGCAGGTGATCCAGACCATAAGTGCTGTCGACAAGGACGCACCTCCAAGCGGCCATCGATTCTACTTTTCCCTGGATGCACCCGTGGCAGGCAATCCCAACTTCACCTTAAGAGACAACAAAGGTAGGCCTGTTGGAATGGACATGTTCAGGTTTATGCAGAAAACAACCCAGGTAGGCCTGTTGGAATGGACATGTTCAGGTTTATGCAGAAAACAACCCAGGTAGGCCTGTTGGAATGGACATGTTCAGGTTTATGCAGAAAACAACCCAGGTAGGCCTGTTGGAATGGACATGTTCAGGTTTATGCAGAAAACAACCCAGGTAGGCCTGTTGGAATGGACATGTTCAGGTTTATGCAGAAAACAACCCAGGTAGGCCTGTTGTAATGGACATGTTCAGGTTTATGCAGAAAACAACCCAGGTAGGCCTGTTGTAATGGACATGTTCAGGTTTATGCAGAAAACAACCCAGGTAGGCCTGTTGTAATGGACATGTTCAGGTTTATGCAGAAAACAACCCAGGTAGGCCTGTTGTAATGGACATGTTCAGGTTTATGCAGAAAACAACCCATTAAAGGAGGTAAGAATCTGTCCATCAATCAAAGCACAATTGTATTAATGACTACAGAGTGGTGGTCTGTACACAGAGAAATGACTACAGTGAGTTCACTCTAACAACATAGTAAGTTCTGATTTGTTGACAAGGTTGAAACGAGTGTATCGGTCTAAACTAAACAAATCATTCATTGGTCAAGGGAGGAACACGTGTTACTTCCCAGTATTGAAAAGGACACGTATGCCAACTCATATTGTGATGGCTACAAACAGACCACACTAGCCTTCAGTGTCTCGGAGAGGCACATGTTATCTCTTTGGTGCTCTGGCCTTCACTCGGAACCTTACCTCACATCTGAACAACAGCACAGACTTGAACATCCGCTAGGATGCCCAAATTTGGCCCTTACACTGTTCACTATCACTATTTAAGAGACACCAGAGGTAGGCATCTTCACCATCACTAAGAGACAACAAAGGTAGGCCTGTTCTCCATCACTAAGAGACATCAAAGGTAGGTCTGTTCACCATCACTAAGAGGCATCAAAGGTAGGCCTGTTCATCATCACTATTTCCTCTCAGTAGTGAAGAACGGTCTGCTAGTAGCCTCATGCCATCTTGTCCTCCACTTATATTTATGTATTGTTGGTTCTACAGTATGAAAATAATTTATGGTGATGACTGTTCAGCCAGCTATTGTAAAGATTTGACCTAAAACCAATGAAACCAATACTTGGTCACCCTAGGAGGTCCCCAAAAAGCTGAATAATTATATGGTGAATGAGCCTGTTAAGAGTCAAGATAAATGTTAATGGCCATCTGTAAATGTAATTGACTGGAGCCAGAGATCTATTGGAGCTCAAAGGACTGTCCTAATTTAAGGACAACATTTAAAAAATGCTTGGAAAAGACTTATCCCATCCTTTTATGATTAAGCAGAAACAAATGATTTATTGCAAATACGATCTAAGGTTATTTGAAAGCTTGATTGTCCATTGATGTATTTGAATGTTTTGTGACAAACTGTATTTTCTCTTTGGTATGTGTTATTGTTAGAATGGAAGCATAACATTTGTTTTCCGTGTTCAGTGGCTTCATTTCATGTGTGACTGTTGGTCATTTCATTTTGAACACCAGCCAACAACTTTATTTTCTGGTTGGTAGCCAGAAGCAGAAAAGGATTTTATGAGGAGTGTTAATGACTCCCATCTGTTAATGCACTTGATTTCTTTATGAAGAATAATTTCACTTTCACTTTCCTAATAAGCCAGAAATAGTTTTCTGCCAAAATCTTGCTTAAGCCTTCTCTTTTAGCTATTTGATCAGTTAATTGTCATTGAAATATGTTCAGTATTATTTAGAGAGGGAAATTTTGCTTAAACTTGACACATTTCACCCTATTATACTCACATTATACAGCTTTTATATTCTACACTACATCGTAACACTTACCTGCTTCAAACGCTGTGGTTGACCATGTCTGCGGTAGCTCTCTTCCTCTGACTGAACTTGAACCCTAACCCTAACCTAACCCTAACCCTGTGTGACCTTTCAGACAACACTGCTTCCGTGGTGACCAAGCGCGGTGGTTTCCGGAGGCGTGAGCAGCCCCTCTACCGACTTCCTGTGTTGATCACGGACAGTGGAAGCCCCGCCCTCAGCAGCACCAACACCCTATCAGTGCGTGTTTGTGAGTGTGACTCAGGCGGCGTGGCCCTATCGTGTGGAGCGGTGGCTTACACAGCCACTGGCCTCAGCACCGGGGCCCTCATGGCCATCTTAGGCTGCATCCTCACCCTTCTCGGTAAGACCAGCCATATCCTCACTCATCTGGAGTGAGCCATATCCTCATTCATCTGGAGTGAGCCATATCCTCACTCATCTGGAGTGAGCCATATCCTCACTCATCTGGAGTGAGCCATATCCTCATTCATCTGGAGTTAGCCATATCCTCATTCCTCTGGAGTTAGCCATATCCTCATTCCTCTGGAGTTAGCCATATCCTTATTCATCTGGAGTTAGCGTCATCTGTATTGGTGAGACCAGTCATATTCCCATTGTCTGTATTGGTGAGACCAGTCATATTCCCATTGTCTGTATTGGTGAGACCAGTCTTATTCCCATTGTCTGTATTGGAGAGACCAGTCATATTCCCATTGTCTGTATTGGTGAGACCAGTTATATTCTCATTGTCTGTATTGGTGAGACCAGTCATATTCCCATTGTCTGTATTGGAGAGACCAGTCATATTCCCATTGTCTGTATTGGTGAGACCAGTTATATTCCCATTGTCTGTATTGGAGAGACCAGTCATATTCCCATTGTCTGTATTGGAGAGACCAGTCATATTCCCATTGTCTGTATTGGTGAGACCAGTTATATTCCCATTGTCTGTATTGGAGAGACCAGTCATATTCCCATTGTCTGTATTGGTGAGACCAGTTATATTCTCATTGTCTGTATTGGTGAGACCAGTCATATTCCCATTGTCTGTATTGGTGAGAGCAGTTATATTCTCATTGTCTGTATTGGTGAGACCAGTCATATTCCCATTGTCTGTATTGGAGATACCAGTCATATTCCCATTGTCTGTATTGGAGAGACCAGTCATATTCCCATTGTCTGGACATAACGTTGTGGTTAACATCGTAGGCTCGGCTCTAAATCTGTTTTAAAATCCGCCTTGGTAGTCAGATAATTCCCATTTCGGATCAGGGACGTATTTGTTGCTAGAAAAACAGGATCCTTGCAGCCTAGTATGATATGTTTATTTCTCAAATGCACAAAATACCAACCATTCAAAATAATTAAAGACTCACAACATCAGAGCAAAGGCAAAGCAGAGTTAATGATAAGCTGAAGAAAATCAATCAACTGCTTACCTAGAGTAATGACAGCTGTCACAAGTTACACAAACAATGTGCATATTAATATCAACCAGGAGAACTCTGAACATTCCACGGTTTACTTTCAGGTCAAGTGGCAATCATATTGATTTCCAGTAAAACATTGCACAGTTCCCACTTCTGAGATGGTTTGAAGTCAGGATCAATCTAAATGTATTAGACTAGAATCGACATTATTTTAACCTAATTAAGTAATTATTGGAAGATGTTTACCCCTGGTCTGTTCTGTGTTGTCTGTGTTGTCCTAATCACCTTACTTGATTATGTGTGGTGATTAGGACCATACGTTCAGATCAAGTTTGACAGTAATGGCAGTGATCAGCATCCAGGAACTTTGCCAACACTGTCTGCTCTCCTTCTTATCAGCAGTTGTCTGGAGCATGTGTGGGCACATTTGGTAACCTGTTTGTAATCACGTTTGTTAACTGAAATGAATCAGCTTTCCAAAATGAAGATACAGCCGAGGCATTGAACCATGTTAAACAGCTGCAAGGAAGCTGCAAGGAAGCTGCTTCTCCTAAAACCCCCTCACCCACAGGGACGGCCCTATTAGGAGCAAAACAATAGTTTCATGGTCAATTTTAATAGGATACACAATAACCAACAATGTGATTTATTTTATAGGGCCAAACTGTCTTTTCCTTTCAGTCCCTCTGAAGTTTTTCTCATTTGTATTGCTAAAGAGGCATTTTTTTCTGTGAAGAATGAAAACTTCAAAGAGCAACAGGGGCCCAGAGTGGTGGTGTGACTCCTAACCCAGCATCACTAATAAAACCCTGGCTCTACACAGCACCACACGGCCTCCAGGCACATTCTAAGAACTAATGGCCTTCAGTTTGAATACACCTCCATACTTCTGTGTCGTGGTGTGTGTGTGTGTGTGTGTGTGTGTGTGTGTGTGTGTGTGTGTGTGTGTGTGTGTGTGTGTGTGTGTGTGTGTGTGTGTGCGCATAGGCAGGTCTGTGTGGTGTTACTGCTGTGAGTGTTGCTTTGGGTGTTGATGTGTGTGTGTCTGTGTGTTATCTCTACGTGTGTGTGTTTCTGAACAGTATGTGCACATGTATGATGTGTGTAGTGTTACAGTATTTCTATCCCCGTGTATTTTTTGTGTCCCATCAGTCTGTTTTCCTCCACTGTCCCAATCTTTACCCCCGCCTCCATTTCCCTCACACCCCCAACCCCACCACCTCTAGGCCTCTGTGCCTCTCACTGTCCCCTATAGAACCCCACCACCTCCAGGCCTCTGTGCCTCTCACTGTCCCCTATAGAACCCCACCACCTCCAGGCCTCTGTGCCTCTCACTGTCCCGTATAGAACCCCACCACCTCCAGGCCTCTGTGCCTCTCACTGTCCCCTATAGAACCCCACCACCTCCAGGCCTCTCACTGTCCCCTATAGAACCCCACCACCTCCAGGCCTCTCACTGTCCCCTATAGAACCCCACCACCTCCAGGCCTCTCACTGTCCCCTATAGAACCCCACCACCTCCAGGCCTCTCACTGTCCCCTATAGAACCCCACCACCTCCAGGCCTCTCACTGTCCCCTATAGAACCCCACCACTTCCAGGCCTCTCACTGTCCCCTATAGAACCCCACCACCTCCAGGCCTCTCACTGTCCCCTATAGAACCCCACCACCTCCAGGCCTCTCACTGTCCCCTATAGAACCCCACCACCTCCAGTCCTCTCACTGTGCCCTATAGAACCCCACCACCTCCAGGCCTCTGTGCCTCTCACTGTCCCCTATAGAACCCCACCACCTCCAGGCCTCTCACTGTCCCCTATAGAACCCCATCACCTCCAGGCCTCTCACTGTCCCCTATAGAACCCCACCACCTCCAGGCCTCTCACTGTCCCCTATAGAACCCCACCACCTCCAGGCCTCTCACTGTCCCCTATAGAACCCCACCACCTCCAGGCCTCTCACTGTCCCCTATAGAACCCCACCACCTCCAGGCCTCTGTGCCTCTCACTGTCCCCTATAGAACCCCACCACCTCCAGGCCTCTCACTGTCCCCTATAGAACCCCACCACCTCCAGGCCTGGGTGCCTCTCACTTCCCCCTGTAGAACCCCATCCCCAGCCATGTGCATCGACTCCCCCCGCTCAACGTCTTATCACTTCACTCCGTGGCACTCCCCAGATCTTACGTGACCCCATCAAGGCATTCTTCAATCTGCAGGCAGCAATCGGGGGCTCTGATTGCTTGTGATTGCATTGTTTTGGATGAAAGGAGAGCCTTAGAAGAAGGCCCAGAGGTGCTGCTGCCTCTGCCTCTACCCCTCGTTCTCAGGTGCTGTCAGGCTCAGGGTCTTCTCCAGTCTGAAGACCTCTCATCTTCCAGCCAGGCCTGGGAGGAGAGCAGGCAGCCCCTTTACTTCAGGGTCCAGAGGCCACTGATTCTAGTTATCAGTCATCATCACACACACACTCTAATAACCTGATAGATATTGTCGTCTTGAGATTTTCCCTTTTCTCTAACCTGTCTATTTATTATTCATAAAGCTGTTGTCCTCAAATGGTTTACATGCTGGTCAGACCTGCTACAGGGCTTATGTGTGTGCTCATAGGAGCAAGGCTGTATATTGGAATGGTGGCGTACTTCTCTAATAACATTGTGTTATCACTTATCAGACTCATGTTATAAGAGCTCAGACTTACGGGTGTAATTATTAGCGAACAATACTTTGCACACTCTTTCAGTTAATGTCCTTGGGCAAAACATTTCCTCTCTGTAAGTTGTTGTGTTTTGTGTGCTTATCTAAATAGTTAGTTAATTAATAGTTAGTAATTCATCACATATAAATCATTAGATACACTTGACACACAATTATTTGATAAGCTTTCAAACTAGAAGTTTTCTTTGTTCTGCTCAAGCAACTGTAATCCCAGAGAACCAACTAGAAGCTAAGGTAAAAGTCTGCTGCCATAGACGGCTTTTGATATGTATATTGGAATTCTTTCAGAAAGGATATATTTCTGTCTTTAAGGACCATAACGGTTAGTCTGCCTGTCTTTTTGGGTTGTATCTGCCTGAACAGACTGGAACACAAAGGAGGAGCCATACAAAAACAACCAGCTATTATTATTTTTTAAATATTTATTTTGACTTTTGTCTTGTCCCGAGGTATTTTGAGATTTGGGCAAATTGCATATGGGTGGATTTTTTGCCATTTTGTCTAAAGCGTGAAGTTCCTCTCACAGAAGGCCCTTCTAGCCGGAAGATGGATAGGGGCGTTGAGACTGACTCACCAAGTGAATAATTACTCCAAGCTTTGATAGAACTCAGCAAAGCAGGAAGCAAGGCAACATTATTGTGATGAGAAAGGGTCTCCATGCTAGAGTTCATTATAATGATGCCCACCATCAAGGATAGAGGGAGCAACAGAAAACACTCCCTGTGCAGCATCGATTGTACTTGATGGATTGCTGGGAAAACACAAAGACATTGTTCTATAATACTGAATGCATCCTCATAGTTTTTTCATAATTTCATTTTTTCCAATTTGCATCATCGATACAAATCTGCACTGAAAATGATTGTATGAGGGATGTGCTTTCTGTCCAGTCTACCTACTTCATACTGCCATTTTGTAGCTGCCATTTTGTAGCTGCCAAAGACAGACTATGTGTATGCTAAGCCATCCACCTGCGGCTCTAGTAGGACATGATTGGTAATTGGCCAGTTCCAAGCGCGTGACTTGCCATGTCTGCCTCCTGGCCATAAAACCCTAAAGGGGCTGGAAAGCACTGGGAATACTCTATTTCAGTGTGCCACTTTGTAATTCACTTTGAAAAGCCCTGAAGAATCCAAATATACTTTGGAATATGCTGTGGCACTGGAGTCCAAGGAAACAGACTGTCAACCTGTCTTAGTGTTTTTGAACCCACATTCAAGCGGACATCGCTGTTCCAGCTCTAGTAGTACTGATGGCTGTAGAATGCAGTTTAGTATTTGATAGAGGAAACATGCTGCAGTATGACTGTGGGTTACACCATGGAGTGGGATGAGGGTGTTGACCGGTATCAGACTGTTGCCACAGGAAGGCCGGTCACCAAATGACAGGGAGAGGGCCATGCATTCATCAGCGTCTCCTGCAGCCTTTCACGTGACACTACGCCTACCCTCCACCTCCTCCATTTACTCCCTTATTATGAGTTGTGAAACGGTGTTTGCCTTCCCTTCCTGGGCCTCTCTCTCTAGCCCGCAGAAGCCAGAGATGTCGAAGGGGAAGAAATATGGCCCCGTGTAGCGATCTTTCACTGGCATCGTGTGACATTGACGGATGGAGGATCATTAGACATTTGCCAGTTTGCTTGGGAGCAGAGAGTTATTTTCAGCAGTAATGTATGAGAGAAGGAAGAAGGCTTGGAGGAGGGGGTTCTGGGGAATTTGTCCCAACCGCCAGGTATTTTAGTTTTAGGAAAGTTTACAGTCAGTTTTGACTTATGCAAGATGGAGGATGAAGGTGACATCATGGTCATTATGATTATGGCAATGGTTCTTCTGTGATCAAATGTGAATTTGTGAGTCTCATCTGAAGAACGGGTTCATGCATATTTATGTTTGCGTGTGTTCTTTTATACTCCAGCCTGTGATTGTTCAAGAGAAATGAAAACACTTTGTCTCTCCCCTTTGTGGGCCCAGTGATGGTTCTGCTGATCGTGACGGTGCAGCGGAGGAAGAAGGAGCCTCTGATCCTGGAGGAAGACCGCGACGTTCGAGAGAACATCGTGCGATACGATGACGAGGGTGGCGGGGAGGAAGACACCGAGGCCTTCGACATGGTCACCCTCCGTAACCTCAACGTCATTCGAGACCCCAAGATCAGGAGGGACGTCACCCCTGACACGCCCACCTTCTTTCCCTATCCGGCAGCCTCCCGTCCCACCTACAAGACCCTACCGGACAACGTGGTTTTCCGGGAGTTTATCTGGGACCGACTGAACGACGCTGACGTGGATCCATCGGCTCCGCCGTACGACTCGTTGCAGACGTACGCTTTCGAGGGCAGCGGGTCAGTGGCAGAGTCGCTCAGCTCCCTGGAGTCCCTAAGCACAGACTCAGAGCACAACTACGACTACCTCAGCAACTGGGGACCCCGCTTCAAAAAGCTGGCTGATTTGTATGGCAACAGTGATGGGACCAGTGTGTTCTCATAGCCTTCAAATGTCCCTGGTTTCAAAACTTAGACAAAAGAAAAAAAAACACAATAGTAATTTATTGATATCGGAAAAAACGAACTTATCTGCCATAGTGCAGAGGAAGCAAGATTTGGTGACAACCGAAGCGAGGTCAGAAAAAAAACATATTGACTTCAAAGGTTTGGTTTGTTTACCTCCCTTGAATGGATTTTCAAAAGTGTGATGCGGCAAGTTTTGAGATAGACTTCAAAAGTGACTTGAGGGAGGAGGAAACCTTGTAAGGAAAGACATTAAAAGGTTTCTGGGTTGGGCTCGGGTCCAGCCATTGACGGCAGATTGCATAGAGGGTAGAGTACATATCTGGAGAGGTACTTTCAATCCAGCAATGGGCACAAACCCAACACTTTGATGCATATTCTTTCTCTTTATGTTCTGAGAAAACAAACCTAGCTCCTGAATTTCTCTGTCCCCATTGACTAATCAGTAAGCTCTTGGCTATCCCAAACTTCAACACTAGGTCCTCTTTGGTTTGGGTGTTTTTTCACAGAGATTTGAAGGAATTTAACATTTATTCATGGACTTGCAGCTACAAAAGCCAAGCAAACAGATCAGTCGGTCATACTTACCTATGTTGTTTATATTGTATGACGAGTAGCCAGCTGCACATATTTGTGAAGAAATTAGAATACAAAAAAAATTGAATACATTTTTGGTAGGCTGGCATTCCTTCTGCTGGATGAAGAAAAGCATACACCTTCTTCCTCCTGAGAAGGGTACAGATGTAACAGTGTGGTGTTTGCCTTTGAGTCTCTTCTCTTCAAGCCTGACTTTCTATTGCCAGGTCCATTTTCATGTATGATAAATATGTAACGTGGTGGAGCTTAAAATCTGTATCATAAATCAGCCCCTATAAACATGTTGTACTCCTTTTGTATGGAGACCTCTAGAACTAACAGGGACAATGTATTTATAAAGAGAGCTTTGCTGACTGTTTGGTTGTTGTTGTACTTGATTGCAAGATCACCACAACATAGAAGCCTACTACTCACACATGTATGAGTGACAGTAGTCAGTCGGTGGGAAATGTACATGATTTTTGATTCTGTCGTTTTCAGATTACATATTTTCTATTCCAAATGGTCTTTGAATGAAGGAAACAAAGGACACATTATGTTTAATTGGTGATAAATGACACAATGTATGATGATGATGTTATTGTGATTTTTTTCTCTTTGTTTTAACAACGTTGAACTGTTACCATTGAACGTCAAAAACGTTCATCGAAAATGTATTATTTATTTTGGCAACGCAGAATTATGTGACTGATGTTTTTATCATTTTTGCTGACAATAAAATGGACATAACGTTCCTCAAAAGATTCTTTGAATTCTTCTGAACATGAAATAAATCTCTGATATGCCATTGTTTCATTAGCTTATCAAGGTGAACCAGATAGGCTTTAGGGGGGGGAAATACCATAAAGGAGAATTAAAGGGAAGGTTTCCAGGGAGAGACGCAGAGCAGCTTTTATTTTTTTTTTGTATTGCCTGCAATGACAATCACCTATGAAATTCAGTTTCCTCCCAAACCAAGGCAGCAGATGGGAGGAGGATGCAAAACAGAGCCTTTCTGTTTGCTCCTCGTCTCCTTTGGAAAGAGGCTTTGTACATGAAAGGCCCGATGGAGACAAAGAGGCATGCTCGACGTTCAGCTGAGACGTGTGATGAATGGCTCACACACTGTCGGCCTTCGTAAAGAACCGTTTACCGCAAATGAACTAGGAGTCCACTGTTTGCTGTCCACCAGCAAATGTCTCTGGATGGTACTTACAATTAATTACCCCAACCGTGAGCGAACATTTGTCTGCTTTTTGACAAAATAGTAGTGTTTATCCACGGAAAAATGTGAAGTAAATGAACACTAGAACTTTTTTATTTGAAATTGGAACTAAACTGTTTTGTTCACCTTCTTTAATATTTTCTTAGTACCCCATACTCCTGGTGAAATAAAACATTAATGGTGTTATGATTATGCTCCATTGTCTCTGCATGATTGTATTCCATTGACAGTGCACACAACGCTTAAAAATCGACTTTGTGTACATTGGGGCTGTCTACCAACAGTCAATAAAGTTGTTTGATGCAGTGTGGAAACAACTGCTGTTTCTCGACAGCTCACTGGGATGCATGAATACAATTGACAATACTGTAATTCCCTGTGATGCAAGAGGGTGCAATGAGCTTGTTATGTGTCCTCACTTGGACCAGTAAATATGCTGCCTCCTTACAGGTATTGACACAGTTTCCAAAGCTTTGAAGAGAGGCAAAAGGAAAACATCTGAGAAAAATGAACTCTCAGCCAGGAGTAACCAGCATAAGCATATGTGCTCATTATGCAGCATTGCAAGCCTGAGTAACAGGGCACCAGCCCCATTTGAATAGGAACCCTTATCTGAGGCTTGTATTACACAACAATCAAAACTATTAACTATAGGTGACTTCGGTTCATATGAAAATAAAAAGGCCTCCGTTACTTTCTTGTGCTCAGAGATTATTATCATTCTCCTATTTTTTGATATCTATTGTTGATTTGGTTCTTGTTGAACACTGGTTGTCAGGTCCGTGATGGCTATATGGATTTTTTTTCTTTTTTTTTTTGCTGCAGTCGGAAGAATAAAATTCCTTCTTACGGTAATAATAGAGATAGACACTAGTTCAAACAGGGGCTTCACGTCCAATCCATCTCTGATGATTGCGATGGCCAGGCCCCCTGTCAATCAAAATCAGCGCCAAGTGTCTTCAATGCCTAGGGCCGGTGGATACGTGGGAGCAATCAGGCAGCCTCTGCCATCAGGGCCTCAATCTAGACCTTGGCAGATTAGCCCCGCCGACCCAGAGGCTTGGGTTAGGTAGGCTGACAGGGGCCTCGGGTCCTTCACTCAATTCTTATCATAACCACACATCATCAACAAATTGCCCTGACAAGGACAGAGCCATTTCTTAAGACAAGAGAAAGAAAATGGACACTCTTCCTTACATTGTCCTCCAAAACATTACTAATGGGTTCTGACCTCTGGCACGCTGGTCAAATCGAATCAATTCTTAATTCTGTGCACATACATGTGTGAAAGAGGTGTACTTAATCACTAAAAAGAAACAATGAAATAACCTGTACTATACACAAAGATAGATAGAAGTTATCCACAAGGTATAATGTGTAGTATAAATTCATATTGCTGTCATTTATAAACTAAGCATGTGTATGAAAATGCTTTATTTAATAGTATTTAAACGAAAATGTGGACAATATATTTAGCCCAGTGTTCTAGTGAAGATCCTTTGTTTTAATTCATTCACAGCAAGCACATTATATGCTCAAAAATCGAAACAGTTTTTGACTGACAAAATCTCAAGATCTGGAAGTGGATTTGCTAATGTTTTAACCCTGCTGGTTATATTTTTGAGAAATCACACTCTCAATAAGTGAACGAGATATATAAGGTAAAACTGAAACTCACTTCAAATGCTCATGCATTGTAAGAATTATCTACCTCAAAGGGTACATTTCTCAACATGAAGAATTTGTTGAAAAGCAAGCCCAGCTCCAGGGACTTAGGCCTCACATATTTATGCATGCGAGTGAATATTTATTTCTAAGATTACCCAGCATGAAGCAAAACTCTGAGGCTGCTCCACTGGAGAAACTAGCCAAACTTTTTCCTCTTGCTCTCCGTTCTAGACTGCTTGTAGGTGCCAAGGAGACAGGGCCCCGTCGCCCTCCACCTCGGCTGGGTGACTTCTCTCCCCTCACTCATCCTGTGAGAAGAGCAAAGGAGGGGAAGGGGAGATCAAAGGGTCGCGCTGCGCTATGTTTTATTCTCCATCTCTCTCCGCAGCCCCTCACAGTTCTGCTGCCTTCAGCCAGCAGAATACAAGTCCTGGGGGCTTTGTACGGTTCCACCCCAAATGAGACCGGTCTCAGACCTGGGCAATATAAATAATTCTCTTGTGAGATGGAAGTGTGCAACAGCTTAGTCCCTGAGCCGCAGGGGACCAAGAGGACTCCTTAAGTAGGCCAAAGAGACCGTGAATGAGACAAAAGAAGAAGAAAAACCAGGAGAATTTAAACAAGACAAAAACTTCAAATGAATTCAAATTTCACCTATTATTGAAACATGAATATTCTTGTAACATGGGCCTTGTAGCAACTTAAGATATAAAGACGTAGCAAAAAACTGCAAGGAATTCATATGCTGTGGTTAAAGGGAGCAGAAAGAATAATTTAGAGTACTTTTAATTTGAACCATAATTTTTGCAATCAGTAGGACCTAAATACTTCCATTCAAATTTGTTTACCACTAAAGACAATTTGGGATGAAATTGTGGATTAATTGTTCTTTAAATTGTGTTTATTGGGTGAGTTATGCACACTCCATTACCACAGGATTGTTTTTCTCACACACATACCATACATTAGTAGATATTATAGAACATATCCACATACCGTGACTATTTTGCCACCTATGGAGTGTCAAGTGGAGTATTTCCATATTGCGCTCATTATTTGCTTGAACTGTTCCTATCTGAAGAGTCAACTGCGCTAAACTGTCATATCTTTGACTAAAAGAGCTGAACATAAATTGTATTGATTTCAATTTAGAAAGCAAACCAAGCCTATTTGAAGTTCTCTCCAAAATGAGATGAAACATTTTGGAGAAGAGGATACCCCATATTGAGCTTTGGGCTTTGCGAAGGGCAAAGCCGTGTCAGAGCCACATCGATATCAATGAGGCGTAATCGACCTAAGGCCTAATTAACTGCATGTTGTTATCTTACATATGTTTGTCATCATTAGCCAAGCCTGTGTTTGTATGTGTGGGTGGTATGCGTGTTGCTATATCATGTAGACATGACAAATAGTTACACGCAACACCGCCATAGTTCCGTGGGTTGTGTTTGACTATGCTTACCATGGGGAGGGCTATCATAACTAATTGGTCCTCAAAAGACTTGAGAAACTGTTGAAAGGAACAAACAGCATTTGAAACAACAACAAAATCCTTTGCAGTCTGCTGTTTAAAGCGAAAAGGCTGGGAATGGTGCTGATAACATGATAACATCCCATCCTTTCAATTAGTGATCTTTAAGCCTCAGGGCATGTGATCCCAGAAATCCATTTACATCAGTTGGTGATTCAAGATTGGGTGGTTTTCAAGTTTCAGTTTAAAATGTAATTAGTCGTCAAAACCATAAGACCAACCCCTACAAAGAGTTTTTATCCAATATTTTCGATTATATAATGTCTTTAAAGTACTAAAGCTTCACTTTAACTAAATATCTTAGCTGGCCCAATTCAAATGTCTTTTTTGGCAAAAAGTGTATTAGGGTATGCTACAGTACGTGTTTTAAAATGATAAGTAATGGCACATGTAATACATTTGGCATAATCTAGTGCTGTAAATCAATAAAACTCTTGAACTGATAAACGCATGGTTTTTAAAACATTGGAGAATGAAGCCTTTAAATATGAAATGTACACAAACACAAACGTATATATTTCTAACGTAGATGTTTCCTCTTAACGAGTCTTACTGTGCTCGTGTTGTGGGCGTTGGAATGCTCATATCCATCCGTCATTTTACCTCAGGAACTGGTGCACCTTTATGTACGTGCCACAACTGTGGCCACCAGCAGAGAAAGTTGAGCCTCTTTTTAATAATTCAGATTTTGTCATTCCATTATTTTTCATTAATTTCAAAGGACAACCAAGCAGTTTTCATTTCTATAATAAACCCGATGGGAACAATGTGTGGCTGTAATAATCCTGCTTGTATTTAATTGAGTTGGACCAGGTTCTTGCTCAGTGTCAGCCTAATCTCCTCACACCGTTGTCTCCCTCTCTCCTGGGGAGACAGAGAAGGCCGATAAACTTTGCAGCTCGCTCCCAAACCTTCACACCACACCTCCTGCATAATTCATGCTGCAGCGACTAGAGCATCTTCAAATGGCCTGTCATTTCCTTTAACCCTCCATCACGATGGCCATATGCTGCCAACTGGAGGGGGCTAGGGGAGGCAATCTGGGGAGCAGTCTCCTCTGCCAGCATGCACTAACATACAGCTACGTACACAGGTTAAAAAAAGAAGGGAAAAAACAACGTGCATGTGTGGACGCGCAGGTGGGCAGCTTGGGAATTGAAAAGCTGCCATGGCATATTTGAATCTCATACCATGGACACAGTCCCCAGCCTTCACCTCCTCCAACCCCCCCACACTGCTTCTAAAGTCAACATGATGATGGACACAGCCCCCAGCCTTCACCTCCTCCAACCCCCCCACACTGTTCCTAAAGTCAACATCGTGATGGAGGACAGAGCCCTGTTCCACTCGTTGAGTCAGCACTGTTTTCTTTTGTTCACAACAAACAAGCATCCCAGTAAAATGAGAATCTACACAGATTTAAAAAACACAGAGACACGTGTTGCGGAATTTCTATGTCCCCGCGCTCCAATGAGATCGAAATAACTAAATACTTTGAGAAATAACGTCCGCTTGCTTTTAGTGGTTTTAATGGAGATGAGTAAAAAAATAACAGAGTTGCTATACAATATATTAACTACAAAGTAACAAAATAAATTACATTTTTCCCATCACACACGTTGGGGAACACAGGCCTAGATTATGTGGTAGGTAATTAGCCTGTGGTGGAAGGTGGACTTCGGAGGTGGAATACAAACCCAACTTCTAAGTTAAAGCAACCACCAGAAACGTTCGGTAAAGTATCACAGTTTAAGGTGTGGATTATGAGCCTGTGTCATCTTGGCGTCGGGCTCTGAGACCGTGTGTTTTCAGCATGGTGGCATCCAACTGCTTGTTTGTATTTACTGGGTTTATGTGCGTGACAAAGTCAGACAAGACGTGCTCCTTAGAGAGAACTGGGATTGCCGTCACATAGCTTCCCATGTGTCTACAGGTTGACATTAACATATCATTAGCTCTTTGTGAGACCATTCAAGTAGAAAATTAGAGGTCTCTACAGACCCTCATCTCCATCTACAAGGTAAAACATTCGCCAAGATCTCTGGCTTTATTTCCAATTGTATATGTCTTAAAAACCACAGACATACTGGTGGCAACAGGGAAATACAGTGTAAGCCTTTTAAGATCATTTTCTAGATGTCCTGTCAAATCTCATTTGAATTTGTGCCACTGCAATTTGCCAAAATCTCATTCAGTGCTGGAGATGAATGTAATTCGCATTATTGAATTCTAACCCTAAAGTCAAAGAAAATGACATGTACAGAATAGGGAATGTAGTGCAATAAGTAGCACATTGTACCTAGGGCTGAAATGTGTCTTCCTAAATATCCCCAACTCCCACTGAATGATTTACTAAAAGTTATTGTCATATCCAATTCTTGTAATAAGCTTCTGACAAATGCAGCTTTGGAGAAATTGGAGAAATTCCCTGCTACAATTGTGCTCTTGTTTAATATGAAGAATATACAATAAAATATTTTATAATTTGTCTTTTCTTTGAGTGCCCTTCATGATAACCATGAAGCTATGCATAAAATCTTGCTCTTCTGGGTCTCAACATTAAATAATGAAATGACAACAACGAACAATACAAAACAAAAAAACACAAACAATATAAACAAATCTGCTTTACTGAAACAAACAAAAAAACATGAATGATGAAACATTTGAAATACAGAGAAAAAGAGAGAAGTGAACGTAGTGTGCTTCACAGGGCTGTACTGAAATAATAACAACAAAAGCAGGAACACTTCCCCGCACATCAAACCCTAACTCTAACCCTAACCCTAACCCCAACCATAACCATAACCCCAACCATAACCATAACCTTAACCCTAACAATAGCCCTAACCCTAACCCTAACCCCAACCATAAGCCCAACCATAACCATAACCCCAACCATAACCATAACCTTAACCCTAACCATAGCCCTAACCCCCTCTAACCCCAACCATAACCTTAACCATAACCCCAACCATAACCCTAACCCCAACCACACCCTAACCCTAACTCTAACCCCAACCCTAACCCTAACCCTAACCCTAACCCTAACCCCAACCATAACCCTAACCCTAACCCTAACCCTAACTCAAACCATAACCCTAAACCTAACCATAACCCCAACCCCAATCCCTAACCCTAACCCTAAATCTCACCCCAACCCTAAGCCTAACCCTAACCCAACCATAACCCTTACTCTAACCCAACCCTAACCCTAACACTGCACAGCTGGTTAAGGTGAGCCCTAACCATAACCCTGGTACCAGACACAGTACCAGACACAGTACCAACAACATACCAGACACAGTACCAACCACAGTACCAGGCACAGTACCAGAGACAGTGCCAACCACAGACCGGACACAGAGAAAACGTGGAGAGAGATTGGAGTAAATGGGTCTGATCTCTGGGCTGCGTTCCTGAGCCGACATCTTGGGAAGCTGATCTACTTCCTAGCATCTGACAGGACACAGATCTGCATTTCCTGGGCACTTTGATGAAGCAGCAGCCGAGCTGTCTACCTCCATTAGCAGCTCCTCTGATTCTGCACTGCACACTGACAACCTGCTAGTGTGTGTGAGTGTCTGTGAGTGTGTGAGTGTGAGTGTGTGTGTGAGTGAGTGTGTGTGTTCCATAGAGATAGAGAGAAGGAGGGTGTTTATATGTGTGAATCTTGTGAGAAATGTAGAGTTAAATTAATCAGCAGGCTAGCACTATTAACATATTTCAGGCTTTATTGACACTGAAGTTTTTTTTTTTTTTTTTTGTGGGAGGGGGGGGGGGGGGGGAGATGGCTTAGCCGTAAGAATTTATTAGACAGGAAAGTTTTATTTCCAAAGTCCTCAATTTTTTGTCTCATCTCTCATAAAGTAGATCCTGTTTTCTTTTTTTTTTCCCCATTCTCTGAGTTGCAGTTCTGGGATGGACATGGTAAACATGAAACATCCATCATCCCTTTCTCCTCTCTGTTACATCTCCAATTAATTTGAATAAAAAAACTATGAGGGAAGACTGGGACTGAGAGGTAAAGCCAGGTGTGAGCACAAAGCAGGACACAAACCAAATAGGTGACAGGTGTGTTTACATGAATATGGAAACAATGGGATACCCTTACAGAGCTACGGATGTACAACTATTAACAACGCCCAGGAGGGATAAAGGAACAGCAACAACTAAAACAAAACAAGACTAAGTGTGATGTAAACAACTGTCTATGGAAAGAACACAGGATAACAGAAGTCTACCTAGCTACCAAACTGGAAAGTGCACAGGGTGGCTCCATAGCTCAGGGGCCAGAACCATACAGCTACTTTTGCAGAGGTGTTAGGGAACCTAACCCTAACCCTAACCCTAACCCTAACCATACAGCTACTTTTGCAGAGGTGTTAGGGAATAGGGTGAGCACCCACAGCAAACCTATGTTCTGTAGGGTGGAGCGATGGATGGTGGACTGGTTGACAGTAGGTGGAAGGATGGACCAATCACAGGCAGGCACCTGTGCTGAGGAAAGTGGGAGGAGAATGGAGAAAAGACAGACTCCAAGAATGGCCGTAACACTCTCCTATTCTAGTGGACTTCAGCCAGACTCTCTAACCCTAACCCTAACCCTAACACTCTCCTATTCTAGTGGACTTCAGCCAGACTCTCTAACCCTAACCCTAACCCTAACAGTCTCCTATTCTAGTGGACTTCAGCCAGACTCTCTAACCCTAACTCTAACCCTAGCCCTAACACTCTCCTATTCTAGTGGACTTCAGCCAGACTCCCTAACCCTAACCCTAACACTCTCCTATTCTAGTGGACTTCAGCCAGACTCCCTAACCCTAACCCTAACACTCTCCTATTCTAGTGGACTTCAGCCAGACTCCCTAACCCTAACCCTAACACTCTCCTATTCTAGTGGACTTCACCATGTGACCTTTGTTACATGTGTACGGTCTAATCATCCAAACTGATTGAAGGGCGGGAAAAAAAATATCACCGCCATTTCTTTTCCACTTCATGTGGAGGTATATACACATACTCAGGTACATACACATACACAGGTATATACACATACACAGGTATATACACATACTCAGGTACATACACATACACAGGTACATACACATACTCAGGTACATACACATACACAGGTATATACACATACACAGGTATATACACATACTCAGGTACATACACATACACAGGTACATACACATACTCAGGTACATACACATACACAGGTATATACACATACACAGGTATATACACATACACAGGTACATACACATACACAGGTACATACACATACACAGGTACATACACATACACAGGTATATACACATACACAGGTATATACACATACACAGGTATATACACATACACAGGTATATACACATACACAGGTACATACACATACACAGGTTGGTTAACCTTTCTTTTCCACTTCATGTGGAGGTATATACACATACACAGGTTGGTTAACTGCCATAAATTGGGCTGAAATTGGGCAATGAGTTCAGCTTGTAATGTGGCTTAAATTGCATGCCCTTTCATGCAGGAGGACGGACCTCCTCAATGTCAGTGCTCTCCCAAACATGTTGAGTGCTTAGTTTGCCATTCATTGCGAGATCCCGGCCTGCTTAGTATTCAACCACTTGAGTTTCCGAAAGGTTACCAAACCTAATTAGACATTTATGCCGGATCTTCAAAGGTCCCTCCGTTATTAATGATGTGCTCCTGCTGAGGACTGCTTCCCGTTCTGGAAAACGCTCCCCAAACACAACACACCTATAGATTAGCAACTGGGTGTGTGAAAGTTTACAGTTTACATTTTGGGGGTAGGTTGCGTGATGTTGGCCTCACACTGTCCCGTTGGTAGATGATCCAATCAGATGATGTCCATCCTTCAGGTTGTAGTTCATTAGAGTTATCCAATCAGATGATGTCCATCCTTCAGGTTGTAGTTCATTAGAGTTATCCAATCAGATGATGTCCATCCTTCAGGTTGTAGCGCATTAGAGTTCTGGAAAGAGGCCGGGGCTCCTTGGGGCAAGATTCAAACTCAGCCTGTCTTTGCCCTTCATCCTAATCAGCTAATTGTGATGGGCAAATTAAGGTACAATTACTGAGCAGTATTTGTATGGAGCCTGAGCAGGGCCTGAAGGTAACTGTAAATTACCAAAATATCTCAAATAATAAAACATTCTCCTTTCGTGATTTATGTTCCTAACTTCCATCAGCAATTAACGGCAAACATTTGGGCTGTGCCAGAGCCATTCCTGCCAATAAAAGGGACAGCTGTATATTTAGTCTGAGAATTACAAAATAAAATATGCCATGTGACTATTACATTACTCATGTAAATATAATTGTATAGTTGTACAGATATGGGTGAATTTTACAGAGAATCATTTACAAGTCACTAGTGTGTGTGTGTGTGTGTCTGTGTGTGTGTGTGTGTGTGTGTGTGCGTCTGAGAGTATTGTGAAAGTGAAACTGCATGTGTTGGATAATAATAAAGTAAGTGAAAATGAAGAGGGGCTAAAATGTGGGAGTTATTTTTCATTTCCCTGCTTCACTGCATTTTGAATAATGGCCTTGATAACAACACCTGAACAACAAAACCTGTTGGTCTCATGAGACACGTAAAGAGAGGGAACAGAGAAAGGGAGAGACGTAAAGAGAGGGAACAGAGAAAGGGAGAGACGTAAAGAGAGGGAACAGAGAAAGGGAGAGACGTAAAGAGAGGGAACAGAGAAAGGGAGAGACGTAAAGAGAGGGAACAGAGAAAGGGAGAGACGTAAAGAGAGGGACCAGAGACAGGGAGAGATGCAAAGAGACACAGGGAGAGAGAGAAACTGCAGAAAGAAATTATAATGTAAAACGAATGACAAATACTTCATTCCTGATATCAAAATCTTGTTATCACCATGAAACATTCCCAGAAAGGCAAACACAGCAACACAAAGAGTGGAAAAGTCAGCCGGACTCGGCACCAGCGTGGCTTCCTAGAGACCTTTCAGCACCTTGATTTAACCAACGTAGCTTCATAAGGACCTTTCACTACCTTGATTTAACCAACGTAGCTTCATAAGGACCTTTCACTACCTTGATTTAACCAACGTAGCTTCATAACAACCTTTCAGGCCCTTGATTTAACCAGTGTAGCTTCATAAGGACCTTTCAGGACCTTGATTTAACCAGTGTAGCTTCATAAGGACCTTTCAGGACCTTGATTTAACCAGTGTAGCTTCATAAGGACCTTTCAGGACCTTGATTTAACCAACGTAGCTTCATAAGGACCTTTCACTACCTTGATTTAACCAACGTAGCTTCATAAGGACCTTTCACTACCTTGATTTAACCAACGTAGCTTCATAACAACCTTTCAGGCCCTTGATTTAACCAGTGTAGCTTCATAAGGACCTTTCAGGACCTTGATTTAACCAGTGTAGCTTCATAAGGACCTTTCAGGACCTTGATTTAACCAGTGTAGCTTCATAAGGACCTTTCAGGACCTTGATTTAACCAACGTAGCTTCATAAGGACCTTTCACTACCTTGATTTAACCAACGTAGCTTCATAAGGACCTTTCACTACCTTGATTTAACCAACGTAGCTTCATAAGGACCTTTCACTACCTTGATTTAACCAACGTAGCTTCATAACAACCTTTCAGGACCTTGATTTAACCAGTGTAGCTTCATAAGGACCTTTCAGGACCTTGATTTAACCAGCGTAGCTTCATAAGGACCTTTCAGGACCTTGATTTAACCAGCGTAGCTTCATAAGGACCTTTCAGGACCTTGATTTAACCAGCACAGCTTCATAAGGACCTTTCAGGACCTTGATTTAACCAGCGTAGCTTCACAAGGACCTTTCAGGACCATGATGTAATGAGGGAGTATCAATCCTTCAGCAGACAGAGAGCCCTGACAGCAAGTGAAAGTAATCTCTTCTTTATTGATGGGTCGTATCACTTTGTACCCACAGCCTTTGGTATTCCACAACAGTCACCTCACAGTCAAGACCTTTGGGATGAGCAATGTAAAATCAAATCAAGACCATGCATGTAGAGTGAGGAATGAGCACACACTATGTTGTACTTCCAATTCAACAGTTGTTCTCAAGAGCAAATTACAGCTCCAGTGGGTCGAGGTGAAAAAGCCTTTCGCGCCATAAAAACAAGTGTTTTGTTATTCTGCTGTTGCTCTGTAATCGAAGTAAAGCTTGAACCTTTCGGAGGGGTTAAACGTGTGTGCCAGTCACACCTTGATTGATGGGCTTATCTGTCAAATGAGCTCAGAAATTGTTGGTATGCAAGGCATGTACGGTAGAATGCAGTCTAATTTGGAAATGAACAACTATAAGATACCAATAAGCAGACAGGTGGTATCCGTAATATCTCATTTGGAAATCAAATGCATATACCCTAGTGTAAACCCCTATCAATTGAATCTGATATAAATGTAAATGTTTGTATAGAAAATATTATGCCGCAATGACGCTTATCTGTGAAAGACACATTATTAGAGGAAACTGCACCACTGAACACTCATCTTTAATGCAGAATAGCAGGGTCAGCATGAAAGACTCTGAGGAATCATATTCTGTACAACTTAAAATATCAAAGTTTGCATAACATTTTACTAGATGTTCTGTGTGATTTGACTCCAGTTGATCTCAGCAGTGGCGCTTTGCAAGGCCTCCAAGATTTAAAAAAAAAAAAAACATCTCTCCTGATGCCAGTTTGGCAAAGCATATACCTTGTGTAGTTAAATATTGATCTCCTGTAACTCATATTTCACATATTTCACCGTTGAAGCTGAATATTTGAACCTTCATTAAGCCTGAGACCTTCTTTAATTCTGTTCAATACAGGCCTCTTTACAGTATGCGTGCCACTTTGTCTTGAAACACAAAGACTGTAATTATTATGGATATTTCAAGGGGTACTGAGAGATCATTATCGGCTGCACTTACACTTTTGAAACTTGATGGTAAGTGGATGAAAATTCACAAAGCTCTTCATTTATTTAGAAAGATCTACCTTTTAATGCACATCTTCACTGAGTCTTTGGTTGTTACCATTATTCTATTTCATAAGTGGACATTTTTTTTTCTCAGGGATGTATTCAATGTAAACGTGTGCATTAATATTGTCTAAGGCCATATGTCCTGACTGTAGCAATTAATTTTTCATGACTCATGAGCTATGGGACTAAGATCATGGCCCTTTATTCCCCACATAGTTTAAGAAATAAGGACCTCCATAGCCCAAGCTACTTCTCCGATACAGGAAAAACACATTCTGTCTCTGTCTCTCCTCAATCAACCCGCTGTCTGGCCAATCAAAGCACCAATAAAGACCCTCCTGTGGTTGCCATGGCGCTCCTTGATGAGAATGGGACTGCCTTTGAGCGGAAGAGCTAAATTGATACCCTGCACAGCAGAGCAGAGGGCCAATAGAAAGAGAGAGAGAGGGGGAGAGAGAGAGAGTGAGAGAGAGAGAGGGAGAGAGATGGACAGAATAAAGAGTGAGATAGAGATAAAGATTAGAGAAAAAAAGACTCCCAACTGAAATATTTTATATTTCTGTAATAGGCATAATTGCCTTGAGAACATGGCTATTAGGTTCAATTAACCATGATATTCACCATGGGTGACGGAGAAACTCTAAGAAGGGTGAATGGTAACGTGAGCTGAGAGACATTGGAAACCACTTTTTGAAAATATAATTACAACTGTGGATTCCTTGTAAAATCCAATGTAGCACATGTTGAGGGGTAGTGACTGACTTAAAAAGACATGAAATTGGCAGACTTTGTGAACACCTGATTCTATTCAATAGCGACTGATCTGAAAAATTGTTTCCAACTGTGCTCCAAGTGGAAGCTATTTTCTGGCTCATTTTTCACAGAAGCTGCGCTAATTTCACTAACTAATTGGGCTTACACTCAAGATTGACAGTAAAAGCTTGGCACCTCTTGCTCTCGCTTAAACTGACCCCTCACCACCAAAAAAGCCTGCATGTTAAATAATTCTAAATTACCCAAAGAAATAAGTAAAAGATATCCTCGCTGATCATCAACTTTGACATTCTCAGACAGCAAACCATCCCAATTAGTAAGCACAAAGTTCAGGACCTGGCAGTGTTGAAAGTATTATATATTTCTCTATTATGATTTGCATAATTATTGCTTGCCACATTAGTTATTGCGGTGGCATAATCATATTGCGGTTATCATATTCTAAGAATATTAGTGCTCTGCCACGGTCATAGAAGCCCCACCATGTCAGGTCAGTCGGTAAGGGCTAGAAAAGTGTGTTTTGCTCCCCTCTCTCTCCACTGCCACCTGATCAAACTAAGCTGTGAAACCGTTTGGAACATGTTGTAGCCAAGGTAGACGCATTCTGTGACCACCTTCAACTCAGACAATGCATAGTTGTTGCTTTGGAGGGTCCACTGACAAACAAGCAATGGTTCCTTTGTCAGTGCTTGTGTTCTGTTTTATACTGAATTAATTATTACAACCTGATTACCGGTACAGATATTTTAATCTAATTTTAAATGTAACCTTTATTTAACCAGGGAAGAACCAATTGAGATTAAAAATCTCTTTTGTAAGGGTGAGGTGGCCAAGATACATACTACATACTAGATACGTACAAAAAGAACCTGAATACTTTTTTCAACCACAGCAGGACAGCCTCCCAGCGCACAGCCATAACAATCAGCTGACTGCCTCCACAATGGGAACACCTTGCATTAGTCTGAACAGCACTCAGGGCGTTTCAAAAGATGGTGTTAGTTGATTTGTTCAGTCCTAACTCTAGAACTTACCGTACTCTATCTTAAGTGGCTGTCTGGATGACAGGTTTGAGCAGTGAGATTGGTGTGACTCATCAGGGGAAAGAACTCCACACATTAATTTGTCAAACCCACACACACACACACACACACACACACACGCACACACACACACACACACACACACACACACACACACACACACACACACACACACACACACACACACACACACAGAAACAAGTGTGCAAACACACTTGTAACAGGATGGATGAGGACAAAAAGTTACTGCTGCAATAAAACATCACACTTTAATGTAATTTATTAAACTCAACATTTGAAAAATTTTATCTAAAGCTGCTTTATATGGGTTCATAATGCACAATACAAATACACAAAGCACAGATACAATGCACCAAACGCATAAATATAATAATCGTGCAAAGAAAATATTTTCTTTTCGAGGAATCCAACAAAGCCAGTGCATTTGATGAGTCCCACCGTTGGTCGCTTTGAAGTTAATGAAGGGCATTCCTGTGGTCTTGTCCCTCCTCATATGAGAGGAAGGGCATTCCTGTGGTCTTGTCCCTCCTCATATGAGAGGAAGGACAGAGCTCCATCAGTCACTCAGCCATTTCCCCTTAGAAGGTGGTCTCCTCTGGGTCTCCCCCAAACCAGGGGGTGAGTGGAGCGAGGTGTGGCCTGGGCCCGGCCGGAACAGGAGGCGCTTCAGTGTCCAGCACACAGGACTCCAGGGAGCTGAGGGAGCCTGTGATGGAGCCTGTCCCCTCAAAGGCATAGGTCCTCAGGCAGTCAAACGGGGGGACGTAAGGGTCCTGGTCGGCTTCTGCCACCCGATCCACAATGAACTGCCGGAAGACCTCGTCCCCGGGCCCCACCAGATGGGAGTGACGGAGGGACATTCGGATGCTGGCCGCCACGTCGTCCCTCCGCAGCTTCCTGTCCCTTCTCCGGGGGTGGGGGCGGAGGGGAACCGGCTGGCAGGAACCCCCCGAGTCTCCCCGTCCCGCTCCCGGCTCTCCGTAACGCAGCACCTTCTGGGAAACCCTCTGGGGAAGATCCAGCTCCTTCTCCACTCGCTCACGCTGCGTGCGCCAGTGTCTTCTCCCAGTCAGAATCAAAACGGACAGCCCTGGAGACGCAGCACAGCGGGAGAGCCTTCCAGTTAGACATCAAGGACAACAAGCTGTTCTGTTAGCCTCTCAGAACACCAGAGGACAGGGCCTCTGAATACACAAGGGCTTCATGTGTTGGTTTATCCTTCACTGTGGCTGATGGTAAATCAGCAAGAAGGCAAATTAAACCCTGCTGTTTAACAATTGAAATTATACTTGATCTGAAGATCATCTTTTCTGTTTGACCTCACACAAAAAAATAAATTGAGTGATTCAACACGTATTTCCATAATTTCTTTACAGAATTTCAAATAGCGCTCTGACAGTGCCACTGTTGTCTGGTGTTGCTTTCATTAGTCATTGGGCTAAAGTGAGCAATCCTTAGACTGGCAAGCTTCGCTAGTAATCTTTTATGTGATGAGAAAAAGCAGGGCAGGTCATTGTTCTAGGATGCTGCTTACTATCAATACCAGCCACTAGCCCATGTCGACATCGCCACTCCTGAATGACTAATGTGATTATTATAGGATTTGGGGGGGTTAAAGTTGTGTTAATCCCTTTTAAAGATGATTAGATATTGCATTTCAACCAAGATGAGTGAAGTAAGTTAAAAAGTGATACTGTTTAGCCACACAGTGCATACTTGCCAAAGTTGAGGAGGAACAGCTTAAGATCACACTAACACAAGTGATCTGCTAAAAAAGAACAGCTCATTACACTAGAGGTTATTATTAACCAAATGATCATCTAAAACGTTTTATTGAGGGCAACACAATAAAAAAGACTTCAGTTCATGTATTTGTGTATGTGTATGTGTCTACCATGATGCTTGTGTGTATGTATGTATACAGTGTGTGTGTTAAGTGTATACAGTATATGTGTGTAAAATTACTTTAATTATTTTGAAGCTAAATTGTACTGTGGTAGCCAGCGTTGTGTTTTTTCCACTCTGAAGACATGTTTAGCCACTACTCTAAACAGGCCATGGAAACTAACATTATTAACATTATGGTGTCCTGGACCTTTCCAAAGCCAACCCCAGCCTCTCCCTCACCGGCCAGTGTTCCCAGACAGATGAGCAGACCCAGCAGGGTCTGCAGGCCGACGCCCATGGACAGAGCCAGGGCCTCCACGCCTCCACTAGGACAGTGCCCGGCGGGCTGGCAGCTACACACGCTGATGGTCAGGGTGCTGGTGCTGGAGAGGGCTGGGGAGCCACTGTCCGTCACCACCACTGGCAGCTGGTACTGGGTCCGGTCCTTACGGGTGAAGGAGCTGCGACGTGCCAGGATGCCAGCCGTGTTGTCTGCGGTTCAAACAGGAACGGAGGGGGATTCAGATGGAGGAGGGAGAAGGGAAGAGAGGGCAAGGCAGGGGAGGAGGAGAGATGTCTATTGAAGGATTTGGTTTAATGAGAGATCCTAGATAGTGAAACAATGCCCATTTCTGAAGCTAATAGATAAATGAATGAATGCTAATAGAGTTAATGAAAGCCTAATGAGCTGCCTTGGTTATCTCTGATGGTGAAGTTGGGGTTGATGTGTCGCTCTGGAACCATGGAGTAGTAGAAGACGTGGCCCTCCTCAGGCTCATCTGCATCCACGGCACTGATCTGTTGGATGAGCTGGGACACACACACACACACACACACACACACACACACACACACACACACCGTGCTCGTCACAGAAACTCCACCTACACTGTGGAAGGAACAGTGCTACACAAATAGTCTGCTATAATGAGGGGAATTTAAGACTAATAAATAGTTTTACTGGTTAGAAAACTTGAGAGGTCCCTCATATATTCAGGCTTTTTAGTTTCCAAAGTGTCCAAGGTTAAGCCTCTTTGTTCCTATAGGGAGGTGAGTCAGACAGTGTTATGACGTACTCTAAAACGCCTGAATGTATGGGCCGCTGTATCCATGGCTTCCACTAGGAAAGGTGTGTCATACCTCCCCTGCCCGCGTCCCCTCACAGATATACGGCTGGTAGTCTCTGGCCAGCCTTGGTGCGTTGTCGTTGATGTCCAGCACTTTGACCAACGCCACCACCAACGCGGATAAAGGGTTGGGCTCTGCAGTGGTGAGGACAAACACTGGTGGGATACACGCAGCACAAACGCATTGCACCAGCTCTGTCAGCGGAGCACTTTAAGGAGACAAATGTCTCTGAAATGTTCACATCTCCTTGAGTTACAACAGTGGCACAAAAAGGACACTGGTATTATGGTCTGTTCAGTTCCGTTAAAACAGGACGCTCAGGAGAACGGAAGCTGTAAACACTTTAGGTCCTTCAGAGGATGACTGTGGTTTCTTTTCTAACTTTAGGATCATCCTCCCACACATGAAAGGCTAAATGCTTCTTATCTACGGCAGACATGGTATTTCTGCTGGGCCCATCGTTGAGAGGCTATTGAGTGAGTTGAAAGATGTCTTACTCATTTCCTTGGCTGTAATCGTTAGATTGTGCCAGTTTGCCGTCTCGCGGTCCAAAGGTTTCACAACGGTTACGGTGCCATTGTTTTGGTCGATCTTGAAAGCTTTTAGGAGATCACTGCTCTTTTCAATGGAATATCTGGAAGGAAAACTCAACATATGTTTGGCGCACAGGGTTTTCTTTTGAACACACAAAGCACAGGGATTTCTAATGAGACAGGCTCCTCTTATTCATCAGCAGAGGACAGATATGGAACAAAGAGATTGCACACAATCCAATATAAGCAACACCAAAACTTAGGGAAAAAAGCTTCTCACTTTCTGACCAGAACACTCCAAACCAATTTTAAGGAGATTATTGGCATCTAATATCCGAAATTATATTTATTTACACTATTATGTTAAAAGTATGAGCTTGTGTGTATTATTTTCTTTTTATGTAGCAGATTGTGAGGTCGTTTGGTTATTAAACTAATTACTTCTTGGCCTAATATTCAGACCATTGTAGGATGAGTTTAAGCATATCAATGAACCAAAAGGTCTTTGGTCACACAGTCTTAATTGTTCACCTCAACCACCCTGAGTTTCACATTTGCATCCCTGACAGCTCCACCAGGGAAAGTAGCGAGTGCGAATAAGAAGTCCAAGTGTCAGTCCTACATTATGTATTGTGCACAGCTTTTTTTAATTGCTTTGAGGCAAATAAGCCAAATTGAGCTAAGTAAGTGTCCTATTTATTACCAGGGTCTTGAAGCACCTCAGATGACAGCTTGAATTTATTTCCCCCCATGTGCCAATAATTTTGCCTAAGGGCCTGGTGTGGAGGCTCCACTGTGGATGATATGCGGCACCTGCCAGTCCCTGTCAGGTTGGGTTGCAGGCACCAGGGCTGGGGCGGCTGCTGTCTCTCAGAAACGTGCCCCACTTGCAAATTTTGGCAAATCTGAATTCCAGATGCCACCTCGTACAGGGCTTTATTACATTCATACGTCCTGACCACGTCGCTTTGTGATAATACCACAGCAATAGATAGAGAAGCCTGTGAGGTATTAAAAAATTGCCATGATTTATTCAGCAGGGCTCATTTCCCTCAAAAGTAATATGAGATAAATATGGCCATGCACGGGGCATCCACAGAGATCAAGGGTAAAAATGAATGCGCTGAGCTAGTAACACTATTTCAAATAGAATGATGTTTTTACCCCTTTAAAAAAGCTGTTTAGGGTTTGTCTGTCTGGGCAGGAACCTTGCTCCCTCTCATCTCCCAGCAGGAGGATGTATCATTGTATTTATTACTATATTACTGTATTCGTGTATTATTGTATTAGTGTGTTACTGTATTACTGTATTACTATATTACTGTATCACTGTATTATTGTATTTATTACTGTATTACTGTATTACTGAATTACTGTTTTACTGTATTACTGTATTACTATATTACTATATTACTATATTACTTATTACTGTGTTACTGTGTTACTGTATTACTGTATTACTGTGTTACTGTGTTACTGTATTACTGTATTACTATATTACTATATTACTGTGTTACTGTATTACTATATTACTATATTACTGTTTTACTGTATTACTGTATTACTATATTACTATATTACTATATTACTATATCACTGTATTACTATATTACTGTATTACTGTGTTACCGTGTTACCGTATTACTATGTTATTATATTATTATATGACTCTATTACTGTATTACTATATTACTGTATTACTATATTACTATTGCTGTGTTACTGTATTACTGTATTACTGTGTTACTCTGTTACTGTGTTACTATACTACTGTGTTACTGTGTTACTGTGTTACTATATTACTGTGTTACTGTGTTACTGTGTTACTATATTACTGTGTTACTGTGTTACTGTGTTACTATATTACTGTGTTACTGTGTTACTGTGTTACTGTGTTACTGTGTTACTGTGTTACTATATTACTGTGTTATTGTGTTACTGTGTTACTATATTACTGTGTTACTGTGTTACTGTGTTACTATATTACTGTGTTACTGTGTTACTATATTACTATATTACTATATTACTGTATTACAGTGTTCCGTACTGTTGATGTATGAAGAGGAGGGGGTCTGGTGTTAACCCCCACGGCTGCACAGAGGGTCTGTTTACCTGATGGGGTTGTTGACTGTGTCTGTGTCCCTGGCGGTCACAGTGCCCACCACGGCCCCCATCACTACGTTCTCCGGAGCCTTCCACTCATAGACAGCAGTGAGGAAGACAGGGGGCTCGTCCACATCACCCACCACAATCTTGAGGGTGGTCCTGTCCCGGAACTCATCGTAGCTGAGGAAGCGAGTGTCCACATAGTCATTGACCGCGTCGACAGCCAGGACAAAGCGCCTCTTGCTCTCATAGTCCAGGGGCTGGGAACATAACATACAGTACAAGATGACTTCCCTCCGCTCAAACCCCCACAGAGGACATTACAACACGGAAAAGATAAAGCTGGGTGGATAGGAACTTGTCACCTTTCACACAGAGGACTAAGAAAATGTAGGTAAAGGAGAGCCAAGTTTTGTCTCTTTCATCCCTAATTTGATCAGATTGGATAAGAAAAATGGTTTAGTCAATGTCAATGAGCAGGCAGCTGTGAGATTGCATCGAACCAAGGCTGGGTCTTCGATTTCAAAGATAAAGATTGAGACAAAAACACAGCATGCAAACCATTAGTGTATTCCCAAAAGAGTCCAGGCCAAGCAAATGATTTTTACAGCAGACCATTTCATCTACATTCAATCCCCCAGGGCCTGAGAGGGGGAAACAGAATGATAAGGGAGAGTGATGGGAATTCTAAGGACTCAAGTCTAAATGAGAAAATTCTGTGGAAACATACATGTGCTCTTCAACTAAAGTTGCAAAATTGCACATTATTAAGTTATGAGGACGTATTACTTCATTTAACTTGATACTATACAGCACAGTGCAGGAATGTGTCGGCACTATGAAAAACCAAACAGCAGAGGGCTGTTACACATATGGGTGCAGTGTGAACAGTAATAACCTGGCCCAGCTATGTATGGGTCAGTACAGCGCCATGAAACCCCCACATTCCTCATCGGTGTGTCCTCACCTTGGCCAGCACCACCACGCCCTCCTGTGTCACTGGGTCTGTTTGGATGCTGAAGCTAGTGTTCTCTTCCAGGTCCTCGAGGCTGTAGTTCATTCGGGCGTTGATGCCAACGTCCCCGTCGTTCGCCATGACCCGACCCACCGTCGTGCCAACGGGCGCGTCCTCGGGGATGACGAAGGTGTACAAGTCTGAGGAAGATGAGCAGCCATTAGTGTTCAAACCAGAACCCGTCCCTCCTCACATAGGTGACAACAAGAAGACGCCACGTTTCCCTTTCAGGCAACGTATGGTTTACAAACACACCTTACCGGGATTTGGATGCTGACAATTTAAAAAAGTTGTGCGCACTGTGTTGTGCGTACTGTGGCGAAGAAAAGTGTATGAAAAAGTTGTGTGTGGCTGAAAACTGGAGAGTTGAATTGTTAATGGTCTTCCAGATGATAACATGTGTACTACTCTGTTTTGAGAGTCTATTTATCTGAGTCAAAGATAAGCGGTTGCAAGTCTATATAATCCTTGCCCGGCTCTAATAAGGATGAGATGAGAAAAGGCGATTGTGCCTTCAAGAGTCTATTTGGATGACTGCCACAAATATGGACACACTCCACAAACAGCTAGGACCGTCCATAGTAGACCATGGCTAATCAGAAGTTGGAGCGAGGCGAAATAATTTGACATATGAGTGTATATTGCTCTGTGCCCCCTACAGTGACATTCATGAATATGTAGATGACATTTTGATTGATAATACATATGAAGCAGAACAGCGAATGCAGAGGATGTAAGTATAGCATGCCTGGCGCCGTCCTTGTTTTCCCATTCCAGTCGGATTGATTTCTTCCCAGGGTATTCATTTACAGAGGTTTATCTCGGAGAAGGCCAGGTTTGTTTCCAAAGGTCATGACAAATGTCCTTTCAAGTGTGAATGATTAAATTCATCCAGAGGGCTTAAGGAACACGCACACACTGGTACTTTCTGATTTCCCTCACTCGCTGCACCTCACTGATCGTTTGCTTGTTAGTATTTCAGCGACAGAGTTTGTGACCAGACAGTTTGCAACAACAGCTACATGCAAACAAAACTTAAACATCGTGACTGCACAAGTAATACTTGGTTCTTAATATTGATTCTGTAAGTTGGAGTTTCCCATTGTAACCTGTGTGCATCAAAGAGAGAGAGAGAGAGAGAGAGAGAGAGAGAGAGAGAGAGAGAGAGAGAGAGAGAGAGAGAGAGAGAGAGAGAGAGAGAGAGCGAGAGAAAGCGAGACCGAGAGAGAGAGAGAGAGAGAGAGAGAGAGAGTGTAAGAGAGAGATAGCGGGAGACATAGAGACACAGAAAGAGAGAGAGAAGGAGACAAAGAGAGAGGGAGAGAGAGCATGAAACCTTTGGGTTCTGGGCTGCTAGCTTACTGTGCTGGAAGGTAGGCCCATTGTCATTGACATCCGTCAGGCTGACGGTGACAGTGGTGGAGGATGAGTGAGCTCCACTGAGGCCCAGCATGTCTTTGGCCTGCACCACCACCAGGTACAGCTCTCTGGCCTCACGGTCCATGTTAGGCCACGAGGTCACGATGAGGCCTGGACGAGGAAGCACGTAAGACAGGAGGGGGGCCAATAAAGAGGGAGAGTGAGAAAGACTGCTTTCATGTAAATGGATGATAATATAACACACAATAAAAGAGAGGGTAGTTCAAATGCAAGGTTTCCTTTGTTGACATTGCATTTCAAGATTAAATAAGCTCTATGGAAAAATAACACATGTTAGCAACAAACAACCAAAAAGTGTTGATAGTACCAGTTTTTGGCTCCACTGAAAAGTAGGGCTCCCCCTGCAGGATGGAGTATATCAGCCTGGCGTTGTTTCCCACCTGAGGATCATCAGCATCTGTGGCTGTCACCTGAGCCACAGTGGTACCTGTAGGGGGAGGGGGGGGGGGACACATAACACACACACACACACACACACACACACACACACACACACACACACACACACAAAGACACACACACACTCACACACACATGCACATAGATACACCCCCATACACACACACACACACACACACATGGTGCACACACACATACAGACACATAGACACACACATACACACACACACACACACACACACGAGACACATAGACACACACACACACATAGACGCACACACACACATTCAGACACATAGACACACACACACATAGACGCACACACACACATTCAGACACATAGACACACAGACACACACACACGTGTCACATAGGCAGAGCTGGCTCAGGCGATGCACCCAGCCAACAGGGGAAATAAAGTGATTCTGCCACGGTCCCTTAAGGCTCTAGCCCAGGGGGAGCAGAGGAGAAGGAGGCAGGGTTGTGGGGTTAATGTAGGGAGTATGGGGAGGGGGGGGGGGTAATGGTAGGGAGTATGGGGGAGGTGGGGGCAGGGTTGTGGGGGTAATGTAGGGAGTATGGGGGGGGGGGGGGGGCAGGGTTGTGGGGGTAATGTAGGGAGTATGGGGGGGGGGGCAGGGTTGTGGGGGTAATGTAGGGAGTATGGGGGGGGGCAGGGTTGTGGGGGTAATGTAGGGAGTATGGGGGGGGCAGGGTTGTGGGGGTAATGTAGGGAGTATGGGGAGGTGGGGGCAGCCTTGGCTCAGCGTGGTCTTCCAGCAGCCTCTGAAGCCAGTGCAGGTGTGCGTGACAACCTCTCCACTCCCACTGTGACATGGCCTTCCTCTTTTCTTCAGCCCTCCCCAGTGTCCTCCCTCCCTCTGGCTCGGGGCCCTCCCTCCCCAGTGTCCTCCCTCCCTCTGGCTCGGGCCCCTCCCTCCCCAGTGTCCCCCCTCCCTCGGGCCCCTCCCTCCCCAGTGTCCCCCCTCCCTCCCCAGTGTCCCCCCTCCCTCGGGCCCCTCCCTCCCCAGTGTCCCCCCTCCCTCGGGCCCCTTTCTCCTCACAGCTGTCTTCTCTTTCTCGGTGTTTATAGACCCCACACCATGCTTACGTTTCTTCATGTCTATCTCACCTTTCTTTTTTTCCGGAGCTCTGTTGGTTTCTTTTTCTATCTCACAGCCAGAGAATTACCTCTGTGTCTGTTTTCCTCTGCCCCCCCCCGCTCCACTGCCGACTCCCGGCTACGTTCAGATCTCCCCACTTTCTCTTCCCTCACCCTCCCTTTTTCTTTCTCAAGTCAAATGCATTATGATTTATTACGATAGAGATATTATACAGCAAAAGAAGCAGATTACATATAAATTGAAATGGTAATGTTCAGGTTATGAAATGGCTGTGGCAGTAATAATAACGTTATTTAAGTAAAGATAAATCACATGAGGGAATATAGGGGTCCGATAGCTCAACCAATACTTTTTACTTCCTGAAGGGGGGACAGAGGACAGGCGCTCAAAGCCTTTGTTCTTTTTGTGCTATATTTCAGGAGTGATACGCTGAGGAGACAACTTATTTGAATTGGATGTCCTTGAAATGCACGGCACATTTCCAACCTACAAAGGCTTTAAAGTGTCCCGTAGAGATGTCATCCTGTTGGGGTAATGCTTGTAAACTCTTTACCCCCTCCACCCCTTGCGAATAGACTTTGCATGTAAAACGTTTTGTGTGTGAACAACTAGTTTAAAATACTTCAAGGTCTAAAACAAACTGACGTTTTGGAGCTGAAAACTGGTTGAAATCAAATGAAAAAAAAGATATCAACTTGGTAAAATAAGAACAAATCATTTGCATGGTATTGATTTGACGGTGTAAAGAGAAAATACATCTATAATAATTTCCTCTTGAGAAAGTAATTGACTTGTTTTTCAAAGGTTTCAAGAATATACTTTGTCTGGTTCTATGCTGCAGTGCTGTAGGTAACATACCGATAGGACACATCTCAGGGATGCTGGAGGTGTAGGGTTCATTCTGGAACTGGGGGACATTATCGTTGATGTCTTGGACTTTGATGATGAATTCTGACTGTGGCTCTACGGGCTCCATGGTTCTCCTGTTAATGGCCTGGGCCTGCAGGACATAGAAAGCCTTCTCCTCACGGTCCAACTTCTGACGCGTCCGAAGCTCACCGCTGTATTCGTCAATCTCAAACACGTGCCCGGCACCCTCCCCTGAGAGGATGTACTTGATGTCAAAGTCCCCGTGGTCGTAGTCAGATTTAAGCTGGGGATGGACACACAACAATCAAGAAGTCACAATGTGTTTATGATGGAGGTATATGCTACTGACACACTCCACGTTTACAGAACAATAGTGATCATGGATACCTGGCCAATGACTCGAGGAGTGGGATCTTCCTCGGGAACAAACAGCTGTTTCCAGATCCAGCCTCTTTTCAGCCGCTGGTGCAGAGCGGGGGCCCCTAAGGAGAGTTGAGGGGGCCCCTGCCCCTTAGAGGCTCCAGCTTCACACACCATGCACAACATGGCCACCACAGCCAGCGCACAGTGCCACCTCATCCTAGCACGGTGTGTTTCCCTTCCTGCTCGCCTGGGGTTAGTGCAGGGACGTTGCTGTGGTGACTGGCCCTGGTGCTCCACGGCCCCTCACAGTTATAAAGACACTCAGGGCTGAGGTGACCTCAGAGCAGCTAGGTGCCATCTTGTCATCTGCCCCTTTGAGCAGACGTTCATCTCTGTGAAAGAAATAGTTTTATTTGGTGTATAATAATATAAGGATTCTAAAATTCTCCTAATAGTCTGTCGTTGTTCTTTTTTGGGAGGGTCTGGGAAGACAAAAACAAGCCTCTGTTTTTCAGCTCCAACAAGAGCCTGCATTGTATTAGAAGCGGAAGAGACAAACATCATTCCTTCAGCATGACTCCGCATCCTGCAGCTTTCTAATGAAGACTGATAATTAAATCAACGTCCGCCCAGATCCACATGTTTCTACCATGCTATTATTAGATTAGATATTTACTCACACACTGAAACCAGGGTCAAAAGTATACGGACTTTGTCTTCGTAAACACAGAAACGGTACCATCACAACCGCAATTAACTTTAGTTCACCAATTAAAATGACATAAATGATGAGCTACGAGGTGCTTAATGAGTTTTCTATTCCAGTTATTATGTAAGTATAGAAAGTGCAATGTTATCCTCGATAATGTTTTAATAGCTTTGTGTACACATAATTAAAAGTTAGACATTGAAAAGAAACAGGGGAGATGTTTTTCTGCCATGGCAACCATGGGCATTCAGTCACAACCCTCTTTTCTGCCATGGCAACCATGGGCATTCAGTCACAACCCTCTGCAAATGTGTGCTATTAACAGAAAAGCACACTAAGCAGTATGGCACCATAGCATAGCCCCGAAGCGGTAACCAACAGTAGCACAGATAGAGCTGGGTCTATGCCAATATAATAGCCACAGCTGTTTGAACAGGCCAGATACGGTGTCTCTCTGGGATGAGCTACATATGAGGCGACCATGTTCTACACATCTGACCTGGAACAAGTGAAGTGTTTCACAAATGGTGAGCACAGTCAGAGAACGAGTTCCAGTAGTAGTTGTGTCAGTATTAATATTTGACAAGTTCACAATGGTCACGTTTAAACTTGTTACAGTAAATTACCTGCTGAAGACCATTTGTTATGATAGAGTTGTGAAATCAATTACAAATGCCTGCATTTTTATTTTTGACTTTCCGTTGATTTCAGCTACACAACGTGAATGGTAACGTACATTATTTTGTGGCACATGCGTCTTACTGTGCATATTCACGTCGGCGAGTCTTGTGGAGTGACTTTCCAATTAGTGGCCACTGAATCGTGAGATAATGATGGGCTTTCATGGCGCTGCCAAGCTCCCAAACGCAGCGCCTTGGGCCTGGACCAGACAACAGCGCCTGTTACCATGCACACGTCATCTGCCAAGATTCCACATCTCCCAAATACTCTATAATCTGGAAGGAAGAAGTAATCCAGAGCTGTTCACATGCTGTCCTCCTCCACTTGTTTAATCTCCAGAAATACGCACCAGGCCGGAGGGGGAGAGACTAAGTGAAAGTAATAGAAACACCTTGTGTCAGCTATTAGGAAAGTCTAGAAACCGGGGAGGGAAGCCTGTCCATGAAACTGCTGTACAATGTCTCATCAAATATAGATATTTATAAATATATATATATACATATATATATATATATATATATATATATATATATATATATATATACACACGTATATGTGTGTGTGTAATAACCAATCTCAACGAACGGGTTATGTATGGCTGGAATATTGTTAATATTGTATTAAATTCAGGATATTAACGATGAGCCTACATCTTTTCCATTTAGGAATGAAGATGGTTTGCAGCCACTTGTTTTCCCATAAGTGGCCTTGCTTGCTCTGAGAGGACCTCCTGTAGCCGGTGTACTGCTCCACCAGACAGCATGGCTGAGTCAAACGGAGACCTGGACGCAGACTGGTGGGCACGCCATGCAGCAAGACGCTCATCTTATTTTCATAAATGGAAACATAGTATGGTTGAAGGTTTGGAGGTAGAAGTTGTATATATAATGTATATGTATGTACTGTGTATGTGTAATCGTCAACAGGTGTTTGAATACAGGTAAATATATGCTATCTTTAAGTCTTAACTGCAGTGTACTGTCAAAAAGTCGTGCAGCCTTTAAAACTTTTATAGCACCAAATGTTTTTACAATGTTACACATCCACTAGAGAGGAGAAATTAACTTTCTTCACAACTTTTCAAAGTTAAAGACACTGTAATTGGTCTGTGGGGAACCCATGTTAAGACATGTTGTTTCCTGTTCTGCTTCATAAAATAATGACATAATGGTATCTAGTGTACATCTCCTAAATCAGCACCCACGTCAACTCAAGCTGAACCAGCACAACAGGGGGTTGTCACTTTTTGATACAAAACACTCATTACTTTGTTGTTTTAGTTTTAATGCACACCACAATCTCAATCTGAGAATACGTCATAATGCTGACCAAAACCTAGTTTTAAAATGTGTACAATAATACAGACATATTTTTGGGGGGGTGGTTTTATCATAATATATCATAATATAATGTGAATAACACTGCACCCACCTGTATGCGTGATGCTCTGGAACTCTTGCCACAAACTGTTGCCAGTAGAGATCATCCAGCACAGAAAGAAACCACGCAGTCTGCTTCCCTGGGCCCTGGTACAGCCAAGCCATTTAGCCACCACAAGAGTCAGAGCAAGCGTGCATGGATCTCACAATGTGTAATCCCTTGCGCTGATGGCCTCCCCTTTTCTACCAATGTTCTCCGCCTTTCCCTTTCCGGGGCAGAACAAACACTGCCACTATTGTCTGAGAGAACATCCAAACACCACTGAACACTCAGGGCCTTCATTGCAATGCAAATAGCCAGAGCCATCAGTTACAAATGGATTTCTATCTTTTCACATTCTCTCTCTCTCCCCCTCACTCTCTCTCCATCTCTCTCCCTTCATCTCTCATTCTCTCTCTCCCCCTCACTCTCTCTCCATCTTTCTCCCTTCATCTCTCATTCTCTCTTGGTGAACAAAACCAGCATTTATTAGCCTCACTGGTATCGCAGAATGGCAATTCATCTCATCCAACTATTTCTGTGTTAAGAGAAGAGCCTTCTGTTTTTGACATTGGATCCCGAGGAGAAAGCCTTGGAAGCAACCATGCTTGATATTGACCCTTTTTAAAAACACCGAGTTGTGAATCCATGTGTTTGAACGGAAAGAGCCTGTAAACACTGTTCCACACTGGCAGTGATCTCCCCCTGTCAGAGCTATTCGATGGAAAGGATTTTCTCTCTTGGTGTTTGGGCTAACTCCAATTACACTGCATTGAAATATTCTAACACCATTCATCTTTGCTCCCAGACCAATACATTAGTGCAGCCACATTACCGTCTGGGAGAGACGTTCAGTGGATTTGGAGAATCATCTTCTACAAGTCATTTCCATGCGCACTGCTTTGAAACACTGACCTCTCAGGTTGATTATATGCCTTGACACCACAATTATATTCCATCATTAGACAACTAGGAGAGAGACTGGCTTGGTTTGTTGTCTCAGCAGTAGTAGCCATCCCTACCCTGAGACCGCCTGGTTTGTTAGTTGGTCAATTCAGAGTAATACTGCTGTGAACTGTGTGCCTTTGCCTTTGATTCCATTTCAGATCAAAAAAATGTCAGAGCCTCCCCCGTGACATTTCAAACCTTCACTGTGTCTAATTGAGCCTCTCTGTTATAATGAAGCCAAGTGAGGCAACAATGGTGACAGAACATGAGAGAAACAGTTCTATAGGGAGAGTTCACCCAAAATGTGTCTGTAAAAAAAAGTTATTGCCTTGTCTTTTCTGTAACTTAATAACCCAATAGATCTTTGCTGGAGACGTTTGAGCACTGAGTATTTGCTTACTCTTAATAAACATTGACATGCCATGTAGTCAAATTCATTAATAATTAATTTGGGAGAGGCAACAGTGGAGCTGGCACTTGAATTATGAAACTAAATCAAAGCAAATGTGGGGAATAAATAGCTTGTAAATGTGCTACCCACTAAATGATTTACAGTGAATGATTTAGAAACACTACATAAGATGCTCAATGGTTAATGGCTCTCTACAGAATGGCTTATTAGTACTTTTTAACCCCTAAATCCACCATTAATTACTGCATGTGTTTTTAAGTCATACTGACTCATTGTAATGATTAAAAACTGTCTCTTCCTCATGAATGGGACACCAAACTAAATCCTCTCTCAAGTCTTACACAATGCTGAATTTAATTCTAATATTCTCAAAAAAACATTTGAAAGACTCATATTGATCTCCTTAACCTAATTCCATTCACGCTGTAAAACACATTTTTTAGATTGCCACTCTGGTTTCGAGTCAATATGTCCACAGACTCAGTTTACATCTTTGAAATCGAGAGTTTGTCCATACTACTATGGTCGATGACCTTATAAATGAGAGGCGCGTTTGAAAACAGGCAGCAAGTGTTTTACAAATCGAGTGAATGGGATTCTTTCTCCCCACACTGGAGGGGAGTCTGTTCTTAACGTGGCCACTCACACATTGTCTAAGAGAGGACCGCGCACACGTCATTGGGATTCAGCTCATTCCACTGTAGATCATTTGATGAGGACGTCCCATTCAAATGCATGCTCCTCGGAGGTTCTTTGGCCTTTGTTTCCAGCAATGGGGACCAGCGGACACTTATGACAAATAAGGACAGCGCTGCCGCTGCCAGAGGTGGGCCTTTTCATTCGAGGGGGAACATCATTGTCTTCTCGTGTCCTTGTCCTTAACGGGACAGGGATGCATTTGTAAAGTGTCTGCTGACATGTCTGGGCTGATGGAGGGCAAAATACATTGGCTCCTCAGACTCGGCAAGACGAAAACGGTGACAAGCCTTTTCTGAAAACAAAAAGCTCTGTAGAACTCTTCAATAACATGAGCTGAATTCAACTTAAAGTTATTGAGGTGTCTATTATTTTAGTAAAGTTAAACACTTTTTATGTATTCTTTAACTTAGAAGGAACAAAAATAATTCTACATATAAAGATTCTACTCAATTGAAGGTTTTACTATTATTTAGGACCTTCAGCCATTTGAGGATACATTTTAATTAATCTCAACGGGAAAATGACTCATTTTTTTGGTGTCCAATCTCGGAGCACTGCCTCCATCTGCAGACTGTGAACAGGACAATACCCCTGAAAGGTTTCTCCCCCACACTGTGCTAGGAGCTGTCCTGGACCTCCTGGGAAATATGGTCTAGAGGGACATGTGAGGTCCATCACACTGCTGATGATATGGTCTAGAGCAGGGGTGTCAAACTCAAATACCCAGCGGGCCAAAATTTAAAACCTGAACAAAGTCGCGGGCCAACATTGAACAAATTAACCTTTTAATATGGACCCAAAAAAGTTTTGCTTTAACATTGAATATAGAACAAGCATCGCTTATTACCATACAATATATAATTTAATAGTGGAGACATGCAAAATCGAATTTCAAATGAAAATTTATTTTTAATAAATCTCTTATTGAATTTTACTATTCTCATTTTGAATTTTACTATTCTCATTTTTAATTTTATTGTTCTCATATTGAATTTTATTATTCTCACTTGAATTTTATTATTCTCATTTGAATTTTATTATTCTCATATTGAATTTGAAATGGTATAGTAGTAATTTGGTATTGTCTCGCGGGCCAAATATAATTACCTCGCGGGCCAAATTTGGCCCGCGGGCCATAGTTTGACACCTATGGTCTAGAGGGACATGTGAGGTCCACCATACTGCTGATGATATGGTCTAGAGGGACATGTGAGGTCCATCACACTGCTGATGATATGGTCTAGAGGGACATGTGAGGTCCACCATACTGCTGATGATATGGTCTAGAGAGACATGTGAGGTCCATCACACTGCTGATGATATGGTCTAGAGGGACATGTGAGGTCCATCATACTGCTGATGATATGGTCTAGAGGGACATGTGAGGTCCATCACACTGCTGATGATATGGTCTAGAGGGACATGTGAGGTCCCCCATACTGCTGATGATATGGTCTAGAGGGACATGTGAGGTCCATCACACTGCTGATGATAGGGTCTAGAGGGACATGTGAGGTCCACCATACTGCTGATGATATGGTCTAGAGGGACATGTGAGGTCCATGATACTGCTGATGAAATGCATAATGATTCCCCATCTTTCTTGTAGTGCCCCTCCCGACTTGACCACCTGGTTGGAAATCACTAGCGGGGGGCATGTGTCATTGGCCAGACCGTCTGTATTACAGTTGTGTTGCTGTCTGGACTCTCTGGCAAGGAGCTGCAGCTGATTAATGGACAAGGTTACAAAGTATTTACACAAATAAGTTGAAACCAATCGATCCAGCGCAGTGCACTGTCATACCCTTAGGGATGTGGTTCCCTGGATGAATGCACAATCCACCTGGCCAGGGTTCAATCCAGACGCAGATTGTGTCTGATTGATCAATGAGAACCACTGCTGAGCCATCAATCTAACAGGACTGGAATAGGGAAACGGGAGCATTAACATGGATAAGCCGCCATGCCCCCACAATGTCCTCTACCTTAAGACTTTGGAGGAGTAACTACCTCTGGGACACCAACAAAAGAGTCTCCTTGCTTGGTTGAGGACCTGTGACAGGAGGAGTTACATAAGGACACTAACAATGTCACCATGGTAGGATCCTCTGCCTTTTATACAGTAGGGATGGGGAGTGGAGTTAGATGAGACACTTGTTTACAGTACAGCAAGAGAATAGCTAAGAGTCTAATTGTGCGGCCTACAGTCTAATTGTGCGGTCTACAGTCTAATTGTGCGGTCTACAGTCTAATTGTGCGGTCTACAGTCTAATTGTGCGGTCCACAGTCTAATTGTGCGGTCCACAGTCTAATTGTGCGGTCTACAGTCTAATTGTGCGGTCTACAGTGTAATTGTGCGGTCCACAGTCTAATTGTGCGGTCTACAGTCTAATTGTGCGGTCTACAGTCTAATTGTGCGGTCTACAGTCTAATTGTGCGGTCTACAGTCATTTTTACAGAACCGTTTTTGTGGTTGTTGAAGGGTGGTTTGAATTATATTCTAATTGTGTTTTAAAACTCAGTGTATTAACAGTGACACTACCAAATAAAATACAGAGTAGTTTAACAAAATCAATATTCTATACAACATACTGTCTCTACTATACTATATCTTAATTCATACTAATCCATCATATACTACATTTTCCAGAGAAACTTTGAGTGCCTCAATCTTTCTCTACAAATCCATTTTCAATGTGTTTTTTCATGGTCATGACTGTAGCTCCTGGTCAAAGCGCTAACACAGAATGGCAGTCTTGACAATTGTTACATTCAAACTGATTGAAGCTTTCAATCTCCCACTCTCTGATAAGAGTGATTCAAGGAGAGGAGGGTGTGGAGGGGAACTTTAGTTTTTAGTTTTTAGAGAAATCTCTTAAAGAGTGGAAAGGTAACTTCATACTGTAACACAGAAAGGTAACTTCATACTGTAACACGGAAAGGTAACTTCATACTGTAACACAGAAAGGTAACTTCATACTGTAACACAGAAAGGTAACTTTATACTGTAACACAGAAAGGTAACTTCATACTGTAACACAGAAAGGTAACTTTATACTGTAACACAGAAAGGTAACTTCATACTGTAACACAGAAAGGTAACTTCATACTGTAACACAGAAAGGTAACTTTATACTGTAACACGGAAAGGTAACTTCATACTGTAACACAGAAAGGTAACTTCATACTGTAACACAGAAAGGTAACTTCATACTGTAACACAGAAAGGTAACTTTATACTGTATCACGGAAAGGTAACTTCATACTGTAACACAGAAAGGTAACTTCATACTGTAACACAGAAAGGTAACCTCATACTATAACACAGAAAGGTAACTTTATACTGTAACACATAAAGGTATCTTCGTAATGTAACACAACACCTCCATTTTGTTTGATGTGTTCCAACCAGCCTGCTACATGTCGCTTAAAGGAAATCTAAAACAGGACATGCTGGTCAAGTTGAAGAACACCAAGTAACTGTAAATAATCATTGTTAACAGTTTGAAGTTGGATAAACATAACTTCAAACTTTATTAATCACAGAGGTGTCTGCCACCAAGCTTGTAGCTAAGCTACTTGAAGTTTATGAAAACTAAAGGCTAAAAACAACACACAATGGCCACTAGAGAGTAGTTGGTCCTCAAATCTGACAGTGTGTACAAATAAATCAGTCATGTAAATAAATCACTCACTGTCATTAAAAGTGAAGTCAGTTTTCTCATTCCATCTCTGTTTTGTTTGAGGATGTTGGGACATCGCTCTGACTACAAAGTTCAACAACATACAAGCAACGCCACAAGGACAGAGAAGATCATGAAGATTCCTGCCCCTTTTTGTCACAGTAGGGAGTCCTTTCCTATTGGCTATCTGTCTATCTCCAGGGTCAGTGAAAGCCATTCCTATTGAATGTAAAGCCAACGTCCCTCAAAGGACTATGAGACACTGAGTATTGTGCAGCACTGGGTACCTTATGGAAATGGAACAGAGAGAGAGTCACCAGACAGCTATTCAATGTATGCTGTTGACAATTAGGCTGCTATGTGATGGTACAGCCATCTAATGCCTCCTTTCACCAGCTGCCATGGTATGTGTCTCTCCTTCCAACTCCAGATACTTGACATGTCTCTCATCTCATTGATCTATTGAGCTCACCCAGAAGTGGTTATAAACCCAACAGCGTGACTGGCTGGTTGTCCTTGGCTTTTGCTCTAAGAGCAGCCTCCTGGTCTATGCTTTAATTCCGCAGGCAATTTAGTCAAATAGAAAATACAAAACTCTGGCTCTTGGTCCCTGTGGAGGCTCCAACCACCTGCTTCATTAGAGTGCGATGCACGCTAAATCTCATCACCTTATTCTGTCAAGTTATGATTTCTCTGATTGAATGCAGACTCTTGTCTTTGGTGTAGGTTTATTAATATTCATTTATTTTCAAACAGCCAGGCTGCATTTACATTCGTGCAATGTCTTATGAAGGCTCCTTCTGTGTAACTATTGCATCACAGATACAAAATCAAATCAAAGGAAACACAAAAATGTCACAGTCATAACAATACATTGTAATAATTGCTTTAGTTTTGTTGAGATTGTTAGTTGTGGTTCCCTCCAGCATGGTTGGTAGCATGTGCCGTTTTTTACTTTTTTCGTACAGGTTCAAAGGCGACACAATACTTGGATATCACAAGAAAGCAAATGAAAGAGGAGGCCATATATCATAAGACAATGAGATAGATGGTCCCTCCCAAAGGGCCACCAATCAAAGGCAATAGGCCTGCCTCCACCCTGACAGGATGGATAATGTTGAGGGGGTCCACTGTGCTGTGAGGAATCAAAGGGTGGATACAGTTCTCATGCATGTTACAGCTAATCCACGTCAGTGGAAATAAGTGTCAAATTACAAAGGAGCCACAGTATGGATCACGATTAGAGGCTCCACTCGGACCAAACTTCACAAAGCATTCGAGTAGCATGCCGTGTCTCTAAGTGGGTCCGACAGACAAACCAAGGGAAAAATGTCTAACTGTGTACTAAGGCACAACGAAATGTCTTTCCACATTCTGTGATTCCAAACAGAAACTCCAAAGGTGTAAATGTAGTGTCAGGTTCCATAGAGGCTGGTGAAGCTCTGTGTGTGTCTCACAGTAAGGTCAGGCTCAGGGTGAGGCACAGGCCTTTGAGAGGGAGGCTCTCCAACCGATGGCTGGCAGCCCTGGGAATAAGTTTGTTCAACCTGTCCAACAGACTGTGTTTCCATCAAGGAATACACACTATCCTCATTGTTGCAAGGCTGTGGAAGTCAACCTATCGAGCTATCTATGCAGACGTACTATAATGAACTCCTTGCAGGGGGCCGGCCTCCAATGCCCAGTCTCTCACATCAACTGACGAAGCTGGTGGTGTGAAGGAAAGCTGAAGAAATAGAAACAGAGTAGAAATTCAAACTTTACAAGCTGGTATTCCAGGGACTTTGCCACTGTATTGGTAGAACATTTCCATAAGTTTTACTTGGATGAGAAAGCCTACTTTTACCTACACACTTGAGTGCTGCAAAAAGTCTGGATTTGGAGCTTGGCCCTGTGGGGTCAATTACGTGTGCCGCAAGCCGACACAGCCCGCCTACACTCCCCCGGCACGGTGATCGATAGCCTGGATGCTTATCAGACGCAGAGTGGGTTACAGACAGCTAATTGCAATTGATCCCGGTTGCTGTACCATTAATTGTAAATCCTCTCCCAATCAGCAACTCCACACTAGACTGGTTTGTAGTCCAAAACCCAGACTTAATTCATCAGAGGGCTCCTGCATTGGTTTTCAATAGGAACACGGCGGAGTCCAGCAGATCTTGAAGGTGGTCCAAACAGCCTGGAAAGGTTGAGGATGACCCTAACCCTAACCCTAACCCTAACAGCAGTGTTCAGCCTGGAAAGGTTGAGGATGACCCTGACCCTAACCCTAACCCTAACAGCAGTGTTCAGCCTGGAAAGGTTGAGGATGACCCTGACCCTAACCCTAACCCTAACAGCAGTGTTCAGCCTGTAAAGGTCAAGGATGAGAGAGCAGCTGGAACTCCAGCGTTGGCAGAGGATGACCCTAATGCAAATGGTATCACACTCAGCAGATCGAAATGACTGGGTATGTACATGGGATGGGGCATGCACACACACACATATATTAGTATGCAGTGTAGATATATGTTCTGTCTTATATGGGGTTGTTGCAGGGAAGATAACAATGAATCCTGTTGCCATGCCACTGGATGGTCATGAAGGCAGACAGCCTGAAATCAGAGGAATGATGACGGCTGCTTATTGAAACAAGTGACTTATTCTTTCCTTTAGTTATGATGTGTCTTCCTTCTCAAATACATATGTATGGCAATGGATAAGGTGATGCACTATGACAACCTCTGGCAACCCATTCCCATTGCTAGCGATTTAGTTATCCCAGACATATTGAAATAACCCTCCCTGAGTTATATTGGCATAAACATAATCATATTATGGCGATATGGTGCAACAATAAGGCTGGGAGCCATCCAGCACTTTCCTTTCCTTAAGTCACTAAGCCTCTCTATCTAAACAGCAGAGCATCAGCAACAACGGAAGGGCTGCCCATAGGAGTTGCTCCTGTAGGAATCCCCTGATAGGAATTGGATATTAAATAAGGTAGGCAGCGGATAAAGATGTCAGCAGTAATAATGCTTTTCGCTTTGACCGTGATCTTATTTGTTCAGAGAGGAGGGTGAAGGAGCCGCACAGCCTCGGTGAGTTGACATAAGGGTTTCTCCCAGGGAGAGGAGCAGCACCGCTGGGAGATTGATCCGTCAGCAGATACGAGGGAATGCCGACTTTGTCACCCTGTCCTGGTGAGGACAAACTAATAGAGAGGAACTGCAGAGCTGGCCTTTTCCATAGGAGTGAACACAGCTAATATAGTCTCACTCTCACTCTATTTCCATAGGAGTGAACACAGCTAATATAGTCTCACTCTCACTCTATTTCCATAGGAGTGAACACAGCTAATATAGTCTCACTCTCACTCTATTTATATAGGAGTGAACACAGCTAATATAGTCTCACTCTCACTCTATTTATATAGGAGTGAACACAGCTAATATAGTTTCACTCTCACTCTATTTACATAGGAGTGAACACAGCTAATATAGTTTCACTCTCACTCTGTTTACATAGGAGTGAACACAGCTAATATAGTTTCACTCTCACTCTATTTACATAGGAGTGAACACAGCTAATATAGTGTCACTCTCACTCTATTTACATAGGAGTGAACAAGGCTAATATAGTCTCTCTCTCTCACTCTATTTCCATACACGTACACACACACACACACACACACACACACACACACCCACACACACACACACACACACACACACACACACGCACACACACAGACTTTGAGGGCTGGAGTGAGTCCCTAACACTGCATGGGTTGTACGATAGTTGCCCCCATGTCCTTCAGTAAGACATTCTGAGGGCCTCACACATAGACATCAGCATTAGCTAACCTCCTGCCCCAACCATGACCTCTAGCCTCCATTTGGTAGGTTGTTATTCTCTACGGGCTTGCTATTTCATTGTTTTGTGTGTGTGTGTGTGTGTGTGTGTGTATGTGTGTGTGTGTGTGTGTCTAAGAGAGGTAGAGAGACAGTGAGAGAGGTAGAAAGAAGACCCCCTTATAAAGGCGCATGGGGTTCATTGCAGGGAAGTGAAGTGTTTACTCTGCTATGGATATGCAGGAAAGGGTCAATCCTTAAAGAAAACATTTGTATTACAGTGTTTTGTGTGTTGTGTTTTGTGTGTTGTGTTTTGTGTGTTGTGTTTTGTGTGTTGTGTCCAAGGACTGCACTTACGGCCTGCCTGGAGAACACTTTTGAACCTGAACTCCCAAGGCAGGAAATACAAAGGAACATGTTTACAGCGTCAAGCAGCAACATCATACGCCGTTGCAATTTCCAGTTCCAAGAAAACTCATGTGTTAGGTCAAATATTTACCAGAAGCAACCATGCCCTGTGCACCAATTGTAATCTACCAAGCTCAGATGTGTGTTGCATATGAAAGGCTGGGCAAAGGGGAGGTACATTTCCCTCTGATTCCCCTGATTCATCTGATTCCTCTGATTCCTCTGATTCCCCTGATTCATCTGATTCCTCTGATTCCTCTGATTCCCCTGATTCATCTGATTCCTCTGATTCATCTGATTCCTCTGATTCATCTGATTCCTCTGATTCCCCTGATTCATCTGATTCATCTGATTCATCTGATTCCTCTGATTCGTCTGATTCCTCTGATTCATCTGATTCATCTGATTCCTCTGATTCATCTGATACCTCTGATTCCTCTGATTCCTCTGATTCCTCTGATTCCCCTGATTCATCTGATTCCTCTGATTCATCTGATACCTCTGATTCCTCTGATTCCCCTGATTCATCTGATTCCTCTGATTCCCCTGATTCCTCTGATTCCTCTGATTCATCTGATTCCCCTGATTCCTCTGATTCCTCTGATTCATCTGATTCATCCCCCTAACCTTATCATTTGAAACCAACACAGACCTAGACCTAGGCTGACTGTTACATTGACATCTAGTCCTTTTCTAATTAGGAGAACATAGCGATCACTGTCTGGAATATGTTTCAAGTCAGCCATGGTATCTTATGGAGTAGCCTTTGGAGAATTGCACACTCAGCACTAATGCCTGGTCAGCTGTCCTTCTCTTCCAACCGACTGCTTTCACTTAGAAATGGTGACTCAAATGGGACTATTCTTTGTATATTTATACAACAAGCTTTTTATATTATGGTATATATTTTTTATTGTAATTTATATGTTTATTTGGCAAATGGACATTTAGCCCACAAATCTAAGTGATGGTGCTTGTTGTTTAAATGCACATCTAAGGGCATCCAATGGAAATTAATCCTCAGATTGTTTGTGTAGACAAGCGTAAACAATCAGAATCATTAAATACATATTCCTAGCTTGTTGGGAAGATCAATATTTCAATTGTGTGTGCCCATGACGTGTCATATCCTGTGGTGCATGAGCCGAGTCACCCAATGACAGTGCAGCCTAGCCTAGCTGTAGTATTGACTAATGGGTGCTTTCGGACTGGGTCTTTCAGCATGTGGTGCTCCCTTGCTAGGCATCATGGGAATGTGTTGTCTCCATTCTGGGCACATATCGATGTTCACACGTCGGTAGGACGCTGAGGTGACACAGTTTTCTCAACCCAGTCAATGACTTCCCACTGGGCGACACCAATCCAGCTCACTGAAACTGCCACAAGGCATTAAAGGTGAAACTTCTTAACAGAGCTATTTGTTGAACAGTGAACTCTTGTCTTATGGGACTGAAAATACAAGCCGTTATCCTGTCTGAACATTGTGGTTCAAATGTATCTGAAATTCAGGACTGTCCAAGGTGGCTTGAAATTCTCAAGTCCCTCCACCACCCCAACTTTAAGTCACTGTAATCATTCATTACCTTTGAGCTAAGCACGCGCCATCCAGCTTGGTTGGAGATAAGTGGTTCGTGAGTGTGATGTGATGTTTTCTTAATCTAAACTTTATTTAAGAGAGACAGCGACCCGATAGGACAGTCCTCTATATCACTGGCAGGGGCCCTGTCTTCCACAGGGTGATTTATACCACAACACCAATGGCTGGGATGGTAATATACTACAGGTAATTGCAAAGGAAATTGAAGTAGGTCAAGAGGAGCAGTGACAGAGTCATTGGGTGTCAGGCTGAGGCTTTACCACCATAACATCATTCTCCTGCACAGAGCCCATCTGTAGAGCATCTTGGCAACTCTAGCATCAGCCACTGGATAATTGTCTCCATATTTCATTCAGACACAGCACATGCTGGGACTTATTGTATTGTCCAGGTATCGTGATAGAAACAGTGTGGATGTGCTTTTAGGAGTTGTAGTGTTTTTTTAACGTCAGATAAGACCTTACCCTGTGCGGCTGTAGAACAAGCTCTAATAATCACAATAATGAATACTGATTACAAGTGATAATTACTGTAGCGAGATGACATGTTATGCTCAAATACTGTAATCTTTTGATTTAATTACTTTAACTCCTGACGTGCAGGAATGGTTTTGCAACACATATTTTCAAGTTTTCAGATCTACAATAAAGCATACATTAAAAAGCTGTTAACTTGAAAAAGCCAAATTACTGTTCAAATCAGGACGCCTGAAGGACGCCATCTTTTCATTCATTCTTTAATGAACATGAATCACTTGGGTGTTGTTGTATCCTTCTCAGTAGAGAATGACTTGGGTGTTGTTGTATCCTTCTCAGTGGGGAATGATACTGTAAGAATCCACCGGCTTCATCATGCTCCTCTGCTATCCAGTGACTTCAGTGAGAGAGCAGTTGAGCCTTACAGAGCCGAGGCCCAATAAGAACTTTTCTATCGTTGCATCACATGGAGGGATATTACAATGAGTTTAGCTCAGTCAAATAAAAGCCTTCGAGTCCACAGCTGCCAGTATTGAAAAGAAAGGGAAATGAAAATGTAATATGCATTGCTTTTATTCTCGCAATTATTACCCCTCGTGCAGAAGATGGAAATGGAAAATGTTCCTACAACAGCTGGGTCCCCCATCTTGAATCGTCGCATATTAAATAAATTCATGATCTGACTGCATGATGCTAATTCCTCTCTCTTATTCTTTAGATGTTATGTGTCTAGATTTGAGAAGTATTCGGGGTGATTACAAGCGACAGTTTAGTCTGAAGGACGGAACAGGAGAGGGGACGTGGGTGACACAGCCATGCCCCCCTGCTGAGAGAAGTAAGGGGGAAGGAAAAGGAGAGGGAGGATTGTGGGTAAATAGACTCATTTGATATGTAACCCCGGCCAAATGCTCTCCATAGCCTTCTGTGTGCACTGCAGTTGGCAAAAGGCGGTTGATGCTAAGATGAAAATAGTGAAAACCCACACAGCAAAGTAAGCCAGCCCAGAGGAAGATACTCTATCCTTATTACAAATTGCATCATGGTTCATCTCCTCAGAAAATATAAACCAAGCAGCTTGGTTAAGCCAGATACATTTTATATTTTTGTCACTTGTTTGCTTTATCCATTTGAACCACAACAAAATATAATATAAATATATAACACATCATAATGTGTGTGAGGTAAAATAATATGGACTATGGACTACGGCTTTTATTATATAAATCTGAGGTTTAGTTGGAGTAGATGTGGCAAAGTATGATACTCTCGAGTCTGTCTGTGTTTGAGTGGTGAGGAACAAAACTCTTGATCATAGGCTATCATGACCAAGACGGCCATTCTACCAGTAGAATACAGAGCGGAGCCGTCGACATCAAAAAGACGCCTTGGAGAAGCTCCGACGTGCCCTGGGAGCCTGCTCTCTGGGGCCTAGCACACGAGGTGTGCCGTAGAGACTTCAGTTTCATCTTACTGTAGTCTGGGTTCGGATTCAGACAGGGCCGCATGCTTCAGGGATGGTAATGACTCATCAAGCTAGTATCTACAGGAGGGGGCTGGTGATCAGTAAAATACAGGAGAAGACATATCGGAAGATGATATTTCCATCAAAATGATGTATCATTTTAGCGGGAATTGCTGATATGTCCCTGCATTTAGAATGATCACATGATCTTTATGTATACTGAACAATAGTTTGAATAGAAAACGTGTTGCTCTGATCAGATGTGAAGTACTTTGGTGTTTTAAATAAACAAAATTCATATTTTAAAATGTCTTAAATATACAGTGATGATGGGCAAGCGAAATATTCACTGAACATAAACCATACAGTACAAGTTCTTAGAACCAAACGTCTCAATCACAATTTTTACTTGGATGTCAATTAATTAAATTCCACTGAAACATCTGTCAAAACAGATAATGATGGATGACAGTGAGAAAAATAGTGGTTGCAAATAAATGTAACATGTTGTCAAATTATGGTAATGCATCATCAAACCATAAGAATTGTACGGAGAGTATAGAGCATGGGCCTTCACTGGAGACTAGCGTATGTAGTGTGTGCTTCACCTTTTCAGAGCCCCTTTGCAAAAATAATTTGCATAGAGAATCAGTATAATCATTGACTGTTACACTGTAATGAGCCTCTGTCTCCCAAACCCATATTCCAATAAGAGGAATGTTGCCGGTGGTCATAAAGCACAATAATCCTTCGGTCAACTTCACAGAATGTGTGTGCCTCAGGAGCTTGAATAGTTGATTTATGAATGCAGTACCAGCACTATCCCTGGTTTTTAGGTGCATACATAAACATGAAAAAGCCTCTGTTGTGTGGTGTTGCCTTTAGTGACTCATTATTGATCACAGTTGACAGCTACATGTGTTGGTTAAAGAGAAACATCTCCATCGTGTGTTTTTGTTGCATTGTGGGAAGCCTGGTAGGGCAACTGTCCCCAGGGTAATATGTCTCCAGACACACTACAGATCAGACAAATAGCTGGCCCACTACAAAAAAAAAATCTCCCTCACGCCTTTCTCTATATATTCATTTCATTCTACATAACATTCTGCTTAAGTTGAGAGAATTGCTGTGTACTTCTCATGAGGCATTAAAGTAAATATATCATCCTACATCCCTCAGAGTACCCACCCTTGCCCTACCTGCAATTAAGATGTTCTAGAATCCAGACTATGAGCACCACCATGTAGAACATAATGGTCCTAGAAATACATGACATAGAATCCAGACTATGAGCACCACCATGTAGAACATAATGGCCCTAGAAATACATGACATAGAATCCAGACTATGAGCAGCACCATGTAGAACATAATGGTCCTAGAAATACATGACATAGAATCCAGACTATGAGCACCACAATGTAAAACATAATAATCCTAGAAATAAATGATATAGAATCCAGACTATGACCACCATCATGTAAAACGTAATGTAAACTACATGACAGAAAGATAAGCCTGCACTATCCAATACAAAGAAAAGCCTGGACTATCCAATACAAAAATAAGCCTGGACTATCCAGTACAAAGATAAGCCTGGACTATCCAGTACAAAGATAAGCCTGGACTATCCAGTGCCACTGAAAAGTCTGGACCGTTTTTAGATGGAAGAGACATGCACATTTCTGTAAGTTTTAGACAAGTGAATTTCAATAAAAAAAATACAGCTTTCTGCCTAAGAAAAAAAGAATAGTAGCAATAATTAGTTAAACATTGTTTATTAATAATAGGAAGCAAAAGTACTTCCAGGTAATCCAGTACATTTGAATGTATGGAGCCCATTTTGACTGATGTTTCATCAATTGGAGAATGCTGTACAACGCTAGCACTGTGCAGTTCTTAGAGAGAAGCAGAGAACTTAAACCACATCCCAATGGGACGGTCCTTCAGCAGGGACGGTCATAAGTAGCCCAAGCTTTTCAATAAGGTGTATTGTTTTACCACTAGCAGGGCCCGAGAGGAAACCTAAAACCACATTTAAACAAGACCAACAAAACCTTCTTGTTTTTTTGAAAGCCTCTGTCAGCAAGCTGTATTCAATATTTTATTACATATATATTTGTCTTAAAAACAGTATGTCACGGCTCATTACTTTTAGGCAGCTTGAAGACATGAAAGTGTAATTTTGATAATGTACTGTGGAACGCTTCGCTGGGCTGGGGGGGGGGGGGGGCGGGGTGAAACAGATCTCAAGGAGAACAAATCAAAGTGAATTAGTATTTTCATGTTTTTTGAAGGGACATGGATTGGCAACCCAACGACGACCCTAGGGTCTTCCCGGTCTGGGGTCTTCCATAGGTATCTCCTGAGTGCTATCAGGTGAGGGGAGGGACCAGGAGCTCAGGGGGTGCGTAGGGAGGCTGTGTCATTGACCTCACCCAGGCTGGTCTCTCCCTCACCTGAGTGGGGCGCCGGCCATAGGCTGGGTCTCCACAGTACATGGAGGAGATTTACAGAGAGATATCCGAGTTGTTTCAAAGAGCCCAGAGACATGTGGGTTTGACTTGTCACAGGACGGAGCCCAGAGACCCTGAGAAGGCGGGGGTTTGAACTTACTTGTGTCGACACTTTACATCTGCAGAGACTGAACCGTCATAGTATGGAGATTCAGTGACAGTAAACCATTCTAATTATAAATAAAGACAAACGTGTAATATTTTAGCTTTCTTAACTTTAGATATATATAGATAGATAGATATATATACATATATATATATATATATATAGATAGATAGATATATACATATATATATATATATATATAGATAGATAGATAGATAGATAGATAGATAGATAGATAGATAGATAGATAGATAGATAGATAGATAGATAGATAGATAGATAGATAGATAGATAGATAGATAGATAGATAGATAGATAGATAGATAGATAGATAGATAGATAGATAGATAGATAGATAGATAGATAGATAGATAGATAGATAGATATACATATATATACATACATATATATCAGAAATGTGTGCACCTGTATCTGAAGAACACGTTCCATATCAATTGAAAACTGATGGCACAATTATGATTTATTTAATTTGCCCAGGGATTTTATCCTCCCCATGGAGAATAATAATGAATGTATCACAAACAACACCTGTTTTTCAATATGTTGGGAAAGACACATGTGAGCTAAGCCATCTCAACGGCAGTACTCTGGTTAGGAGTGGGTAAGGGGTTTAGTCTTGAAGGAATCATCACACTGATAAGGTTCTGGATGTTTCCGTGGGATGTACATCGTGGTGTTATTATAGGAGTCACACCCTCAAGTCTGAGGAACGTTACTGCCCCGGGGGGGTGGGGGGGTGGGGGGGGGGCGGGGTGTGAGAGGTGGGGGGGGGGGTTCATTTCCTAATATCCTGTTGGGATGTCTCGTCTTTCTCACATTCACCCTTCTCTGAATCCGTGTGAACTTTGAACAATGTCACACATCTCTTGGTTTAAACATCTTCTGCACAGAAACCAAAATAAATGTTGCTATACGTATGGGCAGAATGTACCAAAAATTATTAAATGTAAAATGTTGTTATATATATAGTATGTGCAGAATGTACAATTTTGGGCAAAATTTTAATGTTGTTATATGTACATTGTGTGCAGAATGTACAAAAAAGAAAAATATCTAAAGTTGTTATATGTATGTGCAGAATGTACAAAAAATTCTACAATTTAAATGTTGTTAAATGTACATTATGTGCAGAATGTACAAAAGAATATATATATATATTATGATGTTATATGTATGTGCAGAATGTACAATCAAGCTTTTGCTGTTTGCCAATTCCGAAATGACAGACAAAAATTCTAGTCGTGTGATTTTAGCCACCATGTACCCTGTGTCCAAATTTCTTTTGCTTTGGATAGATATCATATTGATGGCACATGAGATAATTCTCAGACATACACACACCACACAAATGCCTCACTAATGTGCATTTAATCAAACAGCTGTTGACCTATTGTTCTGGCATTTCCAGCGTGTGAGTTGTTGTTTTGATGTGTTGACGGAGGCTTGAATGTCTAATCTTCCAATTATTAAATCCTCCTTTTTAATGGATGACTAAAAAGGACTTCAGACTTTTAATTTCTCAAAAATGTCTGTTATTAAGTTTAAAGTTGTAAATAAAAGTTTTGGAATGCAGTCTGTGTGGAATGCTAACAATCAGAGTTGATGTCAACTGGTATTAACATGCAGTTTTTGCGTACAATCAAAGGTAATGCATGGCCTTTGAAAATGATTGATGTTTTATCTGGGGAATGAACAAGCTAAGTAATGTTAATCAAATCTGCCAAACAGTTATGCTGTGTAGGTATTTTTATTTGACACATGCGGGCAACATGCATGGTTCCCTACTGGTTTGCCTGGCTTACCAGCCCAAGCTATGCTGTCTATTCTCCATCCCCTGCTGTAGATTACCTCCTGTGTGATTTTCACAATGGTCTCTGAGACAACCGAAACAAATTTAATTTGACCAAAGATGGAGACAGAAAAACCAAGTGTGAACAGAGAAGTGAGATAGATCACAGCCTGGACAGCGACTTATTCCGCCCAACAGAGTTAAAGAAAATAATATATTTACTTGACTAAAACTAAAGGTTACATGCAGACAGTTTGGCCAAACTAAGCACATGTCCACAGGCATATGCCGAATGTGTAGAGGAGAGCAGTTGTAGCTGAGTGACCTGTGGAGGAGTTCTACTTGCAAATCAGATCAATGGAAGATAAGAGGAATCATGCACACTAATCAATGGAATATAATCATGCATACTCCTTCATGTAATTTTTTTGCTACATCTTTTCCTCTCAACAGCAATGTGAAAACATTTGAAATGTTTACCATGAAACTATTCATTTTGATATTATGGAGGTTTCCTTGCAGTGGAAGATGAAGAATGTTGTGAGGTGGCTTGGTAACATAGATATCCCTTTGCCATATTTTGCTCTTTTATAAAACAAGAAAAAAATGCTGGGGCTGTAAGAAATCCCTGTCCCTTAATTCAGCAGCTCAGTGACTAACCAGAGGTCCTTGGTGTGGTGGCAGAGAACGTAGATGCCCAGCTCAGGGTAATTGCTCAGGAATCCAGGGAAAAGGACAGCATTGGAATTAGGTGGGGAGGTTTGCGCTGTGTTGATTGAGAAGAGCCAGAGGAGGCGAGCGGGGCTAGTTGCCCTCCATGGGCCAGAGATAAGAAGGACACAGACATAGAGACTGGGGAGACACAGCATCTGTTAGAGGTGTGTGTGTGTGGGCAGCTGGCTAAGGCAGGGTAGAGCTGTGTTCTGTGGCCCTGGAGCTGGACGAAGACAAGGAAGAAAGAGAGAAGGGAAGAGTGGGAACAGACAGAGAAACAAGAGAGAGACAGAAACAAAGAGACAGAGAAACAGAGAGATATAGAGAGTTAGACCGATAGAGAGACATTGAGATAGAGAGATAGGGAGTTAGAAAGAGATAGGGAGTTAGAAAGAGATAGGGAGTTAGAAAGAGATAGGGAGTTAAAAAGAGATAGGGAGTTAGAAAGAGATAGGGAGTTAGAAAGAGATAGGGAGTTAAAAAGAGATAGGGAGTTAGAAAGAGATAGGGAGTTAGAAAGAGATAGGGTGTTAGAAAGAGATAGGGAGTTAGAAAGAGATAGGGAGTTAAAAAGAGATAGGAAGTTAGAAAGAGAAAGGGAGTTAAAAAGAGATAGGGAGTTAGAAAGAGATAGGGAGTTAGAAAGAGCGTGGGCAAAGAGGAGCGCGGGCAAAGAGGAGCACCATATAATCAAACCCTGTCCTTCTATGATCACAGCCTGTCCTCCTATGATCACACCCTGCCCTCCTATGATCACACCCTGCCCTCCTATGATCACAGCCTGCCCTCCTATGATCACACCCTGTCATCCTATGATCACACCCTGTCCTCCTATGATCACACCCTGTCCTCCATCCTATGATCACAGCCTGTCCCCCTATGATCAAACCCTGCCCTCCTATGATCACAGCCTGTCCTCCTATGATCACAGCCTGCCCTCCTATGATCACACCCTGTCATCCTATGATCACACCCTGTCCTCCTATGATCACAGCCTGTCCTCCATCCTATGATCACACCCTGTCCTCCTATGGTTACACCTTGCCATCCATCCTGTACAGCATTATGAAACACACAACACGATTACTGCAATTTCAAACTCCTGTTCAAAAATAGATAAATATCCACTTCAGCACTTGCACTATTCTTAGCCTAGGTACTTGTAATGACTGCACTTAAAAAAAAAACTTGTTTGTAGTTTTTCTTCTATACTAATGTCAAAAGAAAGAGACAGAAAGGCCGACTGGGAAACACAGAGAGAGATGAATTAAGACATGGCTAATGAGGCACACGGTGAAAAGGCATGAGGCTGTTTCCTCCTCACCTTTTCTTTTCCCAGCTTCCTCCTCACTGGGGGTGCATCTTATTGGTTAACAGCTTTGGAGCCATACAACATGTGTTCTCTGGTTCATAAAAGCCAACCTCGGCATCATATCATTCTTCAGTTGAAACTTAGGCATTCAAATGTTGAATATAACAAGAATCCACGGTATAGAACTCCAAAGCAATTATAATTTGTTATTCTTGACTTTTATTTCACTAATTGTGTTTACAATCTACAGTATTGTGGACAAGCGTTCCTCCCCCACAAAAAAACATTTAGATGGTGGATAAGGAGTCATTTGGAGTCTAGTGAAAACCCCACACAGGGAAACAACACCTCCTTCAAAACAATATGGGCTGTTTTCCTTGTGGCTAGTTATATGGGAATTTTATGCCGTGTTTGGCACTTTGGGAATGCTAGATGAAAAGATATGGCTGCTCTGGCAGCACACAGAGATGGAAGCGTTAACCATTAGGGTGATGTGGGAATATTTATTTTTCCTTGGTTGGCCAGATAAAGCTGAGTAAGAAACTCCTTTAATGCTGGGCTGCACCTTGGAGCTGCTGGGTTCACCCTGAAGACCCCTGGATAATCAAAGCTGAGAAAGAGGGGTGGGGGGGTAAGAGTGGGGGTGGGGGGGTGTTGAGGGTGGGGGGGTGAAGGTGGGGGTGAGGGGTTGAGGGGGGCGGTGGGGGTGGGGGTGGAGGGTTGGATGGGGTGATGCCTGTGGACTCTGATGCACAGTCATGGAGCAGGGCACTGGAGCACCACTAGATCACCCAAGGCAGCACTGGGACTGGACAATGACCAGAAGCCTGGGGGAGGACTAGATCTACCCATGGCAGCACTGGGACTGGACCTGGAGGAGGACTAGATCTACCCATAGCAGCATTGGGACTGGAAACCTGGAGTAGGACTAGATCTACCCATGACAGCACTGGGACTGTACCTGGAGGAGGACTAGATCTACCCATAGCAACACTGGGACTGGACCTGGAGGAGGACTAGATCTACCCATGGCAGCACTGGGACTGGACCTGGAGGACTAGATCTACCCATGGCAGCACTGGGACTGGACCTGGAGGACTAGATCTACCCATGGCAGCACTGGGACTGGACCTGGAGGACTAGATCTACCCATGGCAGCACTGGGACTGGACCTGGAGGACTAGATCTACCCATGGCAGCACTGGGACTGGACCTGGAGGACTAGATCTACCCATGGCAGCACTGGGACTGGACCTGGAGGACTAGATCTACCCATAGCAGCACTCGACTGGAAGCCTAGCTGGGGGTCACGTCTTTGTGGTCTTCGGATGTTGGGTGAAATGTCCATCTCTTGTGTTAAACAGTACCGCATATACACGTCTAAGCACATCACACATGGATCAATAGTTACATATCAGGGATCAATAGTCTCCCTGAGAAATACGAAAACAAACAAACAATCATGTAAATGACATGTTATGCTCCCCTTCATGTGTGTACTGTGGGCTTTGCCTCCACGGTACTTGGCAGCCAGTGCATTTCCTTTTATCCGTCCAGTGGACTGGGTGTGCTCTTCACTCTGCTCCCAGCCCCCGCGCCTCCCCAGACTCACCGATAAAACATGGGGTCTGTCAAACGGGCCTGCTCCGCGGCCCCGGCAGGGCTAGCCTAATGATTGCAATAAAAAACAAATGCTAATGATTACCTTGGGCTTCCCTCTCGTGTGGAGTGTGTCGCTCAGCTCCTGGCTGTCAGGATGGATCACTGCCATCGTCGGTGGTGGCCATGGGACTGTGAAAAAGTAAACACATAAAGCCAGAGTTAGACTGGCTGCATGACAGTAATAAAACAAGTAAACATAACTATCTGGTACACTCTGCGTGTGTGTGTGTGTGTGCGTGTGTGTGTGTGTGTGTGTGTGTGTGTGTGTGTGTGTGTGTGTGTGTGTGTGTGTGTGTGTGTGTGTGTTCTGGGGCTGAAAGTGTAGTGGTTTTTCATCAGAAAGCTTGGCAATGGCTACAAGCAATGAATAGACAAAACTGCTGAGTGCTCTTTAGATTCTTTACAGAGGCATTGCCTATTTATTGCAGGGATTCCACATTTGCAGTCCACATCGTTAATCCAGAGGCACGTTGGTGCTCTAAACTGTGAGTTGTGAACAGGGATCCCACACAATGGCACTCACAGTGCAAAACAGCTTTACATTTGAAAACACATGCAAAGGCAACAAAACATGGATGACTCCACCCTAGCACGCAAACTGGCACTCTTAGCCCTGTCTGATATCCACCCATTACTAACTATAGTCGTTATATTATGATATTTATTTATGTCATTATCACATATAGTAACTAATAGGTTGAAATCAAACATGGCTTAGAGTGGCTGTTTGCATGCTATGGTAGCATATGGTATATGTGTATTTATGGACATAATATATGCAGTGATTTGCATTGATGGTATTCATTTCAACATGTGTAGGGTTACATAGAGTGAACTGTGATTCAGCGATGCAGATAGTGTGTGTGTGTGTGTGTGTGTGTGTGTGTGTGTGTGTGTGTGTGTGTGTGATGCTCTAAAAGCATGTTACTTCTGTATACACCATGAGCTGGAGAAGGAATGGCCAAGCACTATGAAAGGGTGAAAACATGTGACCCCACTCAGACCATAAAGTCTGTATACATCTGGGGCCATGCAATTGGGTGTTATTATATGGGCCATTCTGTTCCTCACAAAGTACATTAAGACATGGGGTGGTTGGTGTTCTACAGCTCTCAAACAGAGCTTCAGGTTCAGAGCAACAGTGACATGTTTCATTATTTTATGCTGCATGAGAACACTTCCGTCAACAAAGCAGAAAGCTAACTGAGCAAAATGCCAGCAGCGATGCCTTTTACAACAGTGTTAACCCACAGACCTACGTTGTCATTATGGCAACATTGAAAAGAAACACCAAGTTGGGTAAAGAATCTGAATTACCTGAGAGGCTTTGCCAACAAAACGGTCAATACTTTCTGACCTGAATGCAAGTTGCTTCTTCAATTTATTCAAGCAACTGAAAATATACAACAGCATCCATTATGAATGCAATACATTTGACACAAGTATTTCCCCCATTGGTTTTTTCATTTAAAAACAATTGGCAGAACCTTTCAGTATTATTTTTCAGTTCTACAATGTTCCAAGTAGTCTTCTCTCAAAATTAGGAGAAAATCTTATTATCACTTTCCACACTAGCTTATTCCTCCCTCCAAGATGGGCCTTAAGTCCACATAATGGCTACAGATCAAGGCTTTACAGTTCATTTCCATTTTTCCCTTGACGCAACATTGATATATCAAGAACGCAGAGTTATGATTAAACATATCCTTGGTGATGGAAAAAGTACGTTTTAGGTGGACTTAATTGGGAGCGGGAATGACTTTTCTAATGATCTTAATTTAAATAATGTATTCTGGGACGGATTTGGATGGCAGATATGATCATGATTAGAATGTATGACCAAGGGCCAGATGTGCGGAACCACCTCTGCGCAATTCTGCCATGATCCGATGATTAACGATGACTGCTGACATTCACATTAGGGCAACCGTGAGAGTGTCTTGTCAGGTCTAAGCGTGTTCCTCCGACAGACGGAGATGGAACACCCATGGCCTGAACTTAGCAGCCAGAATACAGGGCCTGACACTAGACATTTAGATCCACATTGAAATGTAGGTGAACAAGGAGACAAGTTGAAAATGCCTGCATGGGTGAGTCATTCTGTATTTCCTTTGATTGCACATCACCCGTGTGGTGTGATAACGGCGTGCTGCTCGGAGCTTCAACAGCGGACCACGGCCTCTGCAACCTGAATGGAATACAATCCTTGTGGCTCTATGCTTGTGCATGGTGTTTGTGTTTGTGTGCGTGTGTGTTTGCAATTATCATTCGACCCAGTGTTACATGTGAGCAATCATCTAAATTGCACCGTGTTTTCTCTCTGTGGTGCCAGTCCCTGTGTACCAGCACATGGACACACACACACTCAACATTTCAACCACCAACCAGATGCCAAGGTTATCGACCACCATAAATAGATCTGGTAAGAACTTGGAGGTTACACTGCAACTGTCCCTCAGGCTATTCTGACTGATAGGAAGAGCAGCATTCAGTATGCAAAGTAATCAGTATGGCTTAGCAAGGCCCTGCTAATAGGCCTGATTCCAATTCCAAGGCGGATTTTGGATCATTAATAAGAGAAAAGTCCTGGTTGATTTGATTCAAATTGTACATATTTTATATATCCATGTTTCATTCATATTTAAACTTGGCCTCATCAGAGCCAAACTTCCTGTAAAATTAAATCCCCAAAACACCTAAAGTGTCCGATAAATAGATGTTTTTACTTGGATCAATATATAAATGGTATATTGATTGATAAGACATTCTCCTTTGCAGTCCTTTTCTCTTTTCCAGAGTCCTCATGTGGCAGAAAAAGAAAGGAAAAGAAAGATTTATATATGAAAACTTAAAAGGTACAAATTTAAAACCAAACCAAACCAGTTTCTGTTCTGGTTTTATATGATATGGCTCAACCAATTGGTTTGTGTTGCAGGGACACCTACTGGTCTTTGAGGGTGGAAAGACCGTAAAGACAGATGTTCACTTAAGGCTCCATTACAAACCACTCTCAGGTTCAGGCCTGCATTGAGCCAATCACAGGTTCAGGGCTGCATTGTGAGCCAATCACATGTTCAAGGCTCCATTACAAACCACTCACAGGTTCAGGGCTGCATTGTGAGCCAATCACAGGTTCAAGGCTGCATTGTGAGCCAATCACATGTTCAAGGCTCCATTACAAACCACTCTCAGGTTCAGGCCTGCATTGAGCCAATCACAGGTTCAGGGCTGCATTGTGAGCCAATCACATGTTCAAGGCTCCATTACAAACCACTCACAGGTTCAGGGCTGCATTGTGAGCCAATCACAGGTTCAAGGCTGCATTGTGAGCCAATCACATGTTCAAGGCTCCATTACAAACCACTCTCAGGTCCAGGGCTGCATTGAGCCAATCACAGGTTCAGGGCTGCACTGTGAGCCAATCACAGTTTCAGGGTTGCATTGTAAGCCAATCACAGTTTCAGGGCTGCACTGTGAGCCAATCACAGTTTTAGGGCTACACTGTGAGCCAATCACAAGTTCAGGGCTACACTGTGAGCCAATCACAGTTTTCGTTCCTGATCTAATGTTGCTTACAGGCCTTCCTCTCCAAGATGAACACATGGCGTAGACCCTGCCATTCTATCAGAGCTGTAATGTGAAGAACACATTCAACTGACTACATAATGCAGCTTGCACACTGTATTATTCATGTGAATATTATACAGTATTGCTTGATTTCATGGCCTAAAATGTGAAAGGTGAGGCATTCATAAAATGGGACTGTTTTTAATATAATATGTCCTCGCCTTGATTCAATTGCTTTGAAACCATAACTCGAAAATTGACAAATAATGGTGAAGAATAATACTTCCTGTAAACCATGACAACTGAGCTGGTCTCTGACCAGAGAAATGACACAGAATATAATGAGGTGTTTGCTGTACTACTCTGTGTCCTTTACATTCATCTAAGTTGAATGTGTATAGAGTGTTGAAAAGACACTGTGCCTGTGCAAGTTTGTGTGTGGTGTTTGGGAGTGCAGCGTTGCTCATTTGTTTCATATCACACAACAAACAAAGGCAGATGCGTAGATTGACACTTAATATTCTGATTTAATTAGCGTTGACTCTTGAGACTGCCTGTAGGTAGCTGCTCCTACATGCTACACAACTCATTATGGCTGAATTAATGAAGGGGGACGTACACTTGGCATCATCCGTGTGCCGTCGACTGATGCATTATGTATTATTATTATTATTACTATTTAGTGCCCGAACAAATCCAGTTTGTGTGCCGACGTAGATGAGAGCTAGTGAGAGGGTTATGTAGATTCTAGAATCGAAATAAATCACTTCACGTATCACTCTCCTTCCACCAGGCTGTACAACCCCCCTTATAGTCACCACAGTGCAGGTCATCGTTTTCTTGAATGATTTGCAATCAGTTGGGTGAGACTATTTTAATTTGTCATCTCAATTGCCGGAAATTATATCTATGAATGCCCTTTGTGTGACGGAATTATGATGCTTGCTTCTTTATTTGCATGATTTGAACCTACACAGTGACTAAATACGGAAAAGAGCCACAGTCTATTTGAGATTGAAGAATGTACATGATGTCCTTTACCAATCCTTCAGAACGCATGTGTGCCCGTTGACAGCACTGTTTGGTCTGCCTGTTATTTGGGTTTTACAATGCTGTTAACTCTCGCTGTATATCTCTGTGTCTATGTACAGCATCATTGTGCTGTTAACTTCTGCTGTATATCTCTGTGTCTATGTACAGCATCATTGTGCTGTTAACTCTCGCTGTATATCTCTGTGTCTATGTACAGCATCATTGTGCTGTTAACTCTCGCTGTATATCTCTGTGTCTATGTACAGCATCATTGTGCTGTTAACTTCTGCTGTATATCTCTGTGTCTATGTACAGCATCATTGTGCTGTTAACTTCTGCTGTATATCTCTGTGTCTATGTACAGCATCATTGTGCTGTTAACTTCTGCTGTATATCTCTGTGTCTATGTACAGCATCATTGTGCTGTTAACTTCTGCTGTATATCTCTGTGTCTATGTACAGCATCATTGTGCTGTTAACTCTCGCTGTATATCTCTGTGTCTATGTACAGCATCATTGTGCTGTTAACTTCTGCTGTATATCTCTGTGTCTATGTACAGCATCATTGTGCTGTTAACTCTCGCTGTATATCTCTGTGTCTATGTACAGCATCATTGTGCTGTTAACTCTCGCTGTATATCTCTGTGTCTATGTACAGCATCATTGTGCTGTTAACTTCTGCTGTATATCTCTGTGTCTATGTACAGCATCATTGTGCTGTTAACTCTCGCTGTATATCTCTGTGTCTATGTACAGCATCATTGTGCTGTTAACTCTCTCTGTATATCTCTGTGTCTATGTACAGCATCATTGTGCTGTTAACTCTCGCTGTATATCTCTGTGTCTATGTACAGCATCATTGTGCTGTTAACTTCTGCTGTATATCTCTGTGTCTATGTACAGCATCATTGTGCTGTTAACTCTCTCTGTATATCTCTGTGTCTATGTACAGCATCATTGTGCTGTTAACTCTCGCTGTATATCTCTGTGTCTATGTACAGCATCATTGTGCTGTTAACTCTCGCTGTATATCTCTGTGTCTATGTACAGCATCATTGTGCTGTTAACTCTCGCTGTATATCTCTGTGTCTATGTACAGCATCATTGTGCTGTTAACTCCTGCTGTATATCTCTGTGTCTATGTACAGCATCATTGTGCTGTTAACTCTCGCTGTATATCTCTGTGTCTATGTACAGCATCATTGTGCTGTTAACTCTCGCTGTATATCTCTGTGTCTATGTACAGCATCATTGTGCTGTTAACTCCTGCTGTATATCTCTGTGTCTATGTACAGCATCATTGTGCTGTTAACTCTCGCTGTATATCTCTGTGTCTATGTACAGCATCATTGTGCTGTTAACTCTCGCTGTATATCTCTGTGTCTATGTACAGCATCATTGTGCTGTTAACTCTCGCTGTATATCTCTGTGTCTATGTACAGCATCATTGTGCTGTTAACTCTCGCTGTATATCTCTGTGTCTATGTACAGCATCATTGTGCTGTTAACTCTCGCTGTATATCTCTGTGTCTATGTACAGCATCATTGTGCTGTTAACTCTCGCTGTATATCTCTGTGTCTATGTACAGCATCATTGTGCTGTTAACTCTCGCTGTATATCTCTGTGTCTATGTACAGCATCATTGTGCTGTTAACTCTCGCTGTATATCTCTGTGTCTATGTACAGCATCATTGTGCTGTTAACTCTCGCTGTATATCTCTGTGTCTATGTACAGCATCATTGTGCTGTTAACTTCTGCTGTATATCTCTGTGTCTATGTACAGCATCATTGTGCTGTTAACTCTCGCTGTATATCTCTGTGTCTATGTACAGCATCATTGTGCTGTTAACTCTCGCTGTATATCTCTGTGTCTATGTACAGCATCATTGTGCTGTTAACTCTCGCTGTATATCTCTGTGTCTATGTACAGCATCATTGTGCTGTTAACTCTCTCTGTATATCTCTGTGTCTATGTACAGCATCATTGTGCTGTTAACTCTCGCTGTATATCTCTGTGTCTATGTACAGCATCATTGTGCTGTTAACTTCTGCTGTATATCTCTGTGTCTATGTACAGCATCATTGTGCTGTTAACTCTCTCTGTATATCTCTGTGTCTATGTACAGCATCATTGTGCTGTTAACTCTCGCTGTATATCTCTGTGTCTATGTACAGCATCATTGTGCTGTTAACTCTCGCTGTATATCTCTGTGTCTATGTACAGCATCATTGTGCTGTTAACTCTCGCTGTATATCTCTGTGTCTATGTACAGCATCATTGTGCTGTTAACTCCTGCTGTATATCTCTGTGTCTATGTACAGCATCATTGTGCTGTTAACTCTCGCTGTATATCTCTGTGTCTATGTACAGCATCATTGTGCTGTTAACTCTCGCTGTATATCTCTGTGTCTATGTACAGCATCATTGTGCTGTTAACTCCTGCTGTATATCTCTGTGTCTATGTACAGCATCATTGTGCTGTTAACTCTCGCTGTATATCTCTGTGTCTATGTACAGCATCATTGTGCTGTTAACTCTCGCTGTATATCTCTGTGTCTATGTACAGCATCATTGTGCTGTTAACTCTCGCTGTATATCTCTGTGTCTATGTACAGCATCATTGTGCTGTTAACTCTCGCTGTATATCTCTGTGTCTATGTACAGCATCATTGTGCTGTTAACTCTCGCTGTATATCTCTGTGTCTATGTACAGCATCATTGTGCTGTTAACTCTCGCTGTATATCTCTGTGTCTATGTACAGCATCATTGTGCTGTTAACTCTCGCTGTATATCTCTGTGTCTATGTACAGCATCATTGTGCTGTTAACTCTCGCTGTATATCTCTGTGTCTATGTACAGCATCATTGTGCTGTTAACTCTCGCTGTATATCTCTGTGTCTATGTACAGCATCATTGTGCTGTTAACTCTCGCTGTATATCTCTGTGTCTATGTACAGCATCATTGTGCTGTTAACTTCTGCTGTATATCTCTGTGTCTATGTACAGCATCATTGTGCTGTTAACTCTCGCTGTATATCTCTGTGTCTATGTACAGCATCATTGTGCTGTTAACTCTCGCTGTATATCTCTGTGTCTATGTACAGCATCATTGTGCTGTTAACTCTCGCTGCATATCTCTGTGTCTATGTACAGCATCATTGTGCTGTTAACTCTCGCTGTATATCTCTGTGTCTATGTACAGCATCATTGTGCTGTTAACTCTCGCTGTATATCTCTGTGTCTATGTACAGCATCATTGTGCTGTTAACTTCTGCTGTATATCTCTGTGTCTATGTACAGCATCATTGTGCTGTTAACTGTCGCTGTATATCTCTGTGTCTATGTACAGCATCATTGTGCTGTTAACTCTCGCTGTATATCTCTTTGGCTATGTACAGCATCATTGTGCTGTTAACTTCTGCTGTATATCTCTGTGTCTATGTACAGCATCATTGTGCTGTTAACTCTCGCTGTATATCTCTTTGGCTATATACAGCATCATTGTGCTGTTAACTTCTGCTGTATATCTCTGTGTCTATGTACAGCATCATTCTGTCTAATAAAGGCTACAATGCTTCATTCATCTTCAAGTTTTTCTCAAATGACTAGCAGTTCCCTCAGCTCTGAGTCTGTGTTTCTGTATTCTTATAGACTGAGTGTCCAACCTTGCTAGCTCCTCATCTTTCAGCTGTGACAGAGATGACATGATTCAATGGTCCTGTGGTGGAGCTGATGGACAACCGGCACTCCAACGTTAATAAACACACTGTTTTAGAAAGCAGCTTTCATTTTCTCACTGTTTTATGGAGCAGCTTTAACCTTGCCCCATGTCCTCCTCTGCTGCAGAGGTGAGCGCTATACCGACATCTGCAATTCAATTTGCCTCCATCCAGAACCAAATAAATAAATAAAATACATGGTTTAAAATGAGATTCCAAATCACCTAGCCCTTTCCCTTGTAATGCCTGATCTATTGACATTGTTGGAATAGCAATGTAAAGGGATGGATGCCTGATGATTTTCAATGGTGCATTGGACCTTCCACCTGGGGCCTGTGCTCAAATACATTTCAGAAGATGCAAGAGGCTGTCTTTACCAAACAAAGCATATTGGATCGCTGACAAACACTCACATAAAATCATGTTTTCAGCAGTAGAATTTCTAGTAGGACATGAAATTAAAGTGAGTGGAATCTTATTGGGGGAAAAAACAAGAAATGTTATTTATGTATTTCAAACCTTGATCAGTTATAGAGCAAGAAGTGTAAATCATCATAACAATGTATCGGTATACAGTAACACTATCTGTATCTATATCTGTATTACTGACATCAGTGTTTAACTTTTCTAACCGCCATATAGAATTACACATTTTCTGTCAATTATGATATGGTCTTTTCATACAGTATTGACCTTTACATATGATGGACTTTCTGGACAATGGCAATAAGACATTCAAAATGCACAGTACAGAATGCCAGGCGTGAACTTTGACCTTCATGACTGGAGCCACCGTAAAGGAGCTCTTTGCAAATGGAACATTACCACATCCTGCACTGAGGAAGAATGATTCACTATCTCCTTCAACTGGTATCCTACAGTATTAATAATAATAAATAATAGTAATATAATTATTATAATAAATTATTATTATTATTATTATTACAGTACATTACCACATCCTACACTGAGGAAGAATGATTCACCATCTCCTTCAACTGGTATCCTACAGTATTAATAATAATAAATAATAGTAATATAATTATTATAATACATTATTATTATTATTATTATTACAGTACATTACCACATCCTACACTGAGGAAGAATGATTCACCATCTCCTTCAACTAGTATCCTACAGTATTAATAATACTAAATAATAGTAATATAATTATTATAATAAATTATTATTATTATTACAGTGCATTACCACATCCTACACTGAGGAAGATAATTCACCATCTCCTTCAACTGGTATCCTATAGAACTTGCTGTGCCATTAACTTATCAAAATATAATTTTGCTTCTTCTTCTTATTATTTTCTAAACCTAGTTGATCTTTGTCTATTCATAGCCACATCTTCATGGCTATATATATATATATATATATTCATAATGAATTGTAAACAGATATGTTTATTGTCGTCAATTTATCGCTATAATCTAACGCAGTAACGCTTTGTCACATTTGAATGGTAGTTTGGGGGGATCTCTTCAGTCCTACTGGGTTAGGAGTGGATGTCTGGGCCACCTCTTTGAATCTACTGCCACCTTTTGGAAATCATTTGTAATTACTGCATCGGATTAAACTGCAATACATTTGATCTAATTCATACACAGGTCAGACAATAGCCTAATTTTATTGAGGATGGTTGGTCACGACAAGCACAGCGTAGACAATAGCATATATGTCTGTATCATGTCCAGTCTGTAGCAACGTGTGAACAAATGTTTTGGAAACCAGTATACGTAGTCAGTCAAGAAGAAGTGAAGGGAAGTGTTTAAGCTGGAAGCCTATCCTCTGCTTTGTCATGTTGTTTTGGGTTGTTAGCATTATCCACGGGGCTATTTCCCTCTGGTAACGCTTGAGAGTGCTTTCCAAAGGTAATATATATACACACTATTTATCCTGCTAGGCCTGATGATCTGCACTTTACCTGACATGTTTTGTTTCTTGAGAGTGCTTTCCAAAGGTAATATATATACACACTATTTATCCTGCTAGGCCTGATGATCTGCACTTTACCTGACATGTTTGGGTTCTTGTTATTCCACAGTATTTATTAAGTAGGGATACTTGTTAGGCAGCCTGACAGGCCAACAGTGCTTCTGCCTGTGGGTTGTTTTGACATGGCCTTTACCAGGGCCTGACCTGACTCTCCAGCTCCACACTCGTACATTTTGTGTGGAGACTAGAACGAGACACATGTTAATGTTTTGTGAGATGGACTTCTTTTGTTTTCTGACCGTAGAAAATATAGGGTATTAAATACTTTCAGCCACTAGGTGGACTCATTTTACAAGTTTTTAATCTACCAGAAATAAGGACAGGTTAAACAATCCGATCATTTTTTAAACCTACTGTTCTCCTAACAAAAGGTGTCAAGAATAAAGGCCCAGTCCACATCATCTCTGTTCCAGCCACAGACTCATTGTCTAGGACCAAAGTTATAAATGCTTTCAAGTTTCCTCAGTTATTCATTAATTGGCTTATTTGCATGCAATGTTTGCCAGTTGTCTCAGGGGAATAACTTGAGTGAACATTTCTTAATTAGCACTTACAAACTACATTCCAAAATGGCAAAGTGTCCAATGGAAATTTCATTAGTGTCATTTCACACAGTCAATGTATGGGCACACGCGATGGAGGACAATTAGTGGCTTGTTCGTTTGTAATTATTATTCTTGAGAATGAGGGCTAATCTGAATGTCCCCTTAATTGCAATAGAATGTTTATGATTGCAAATTAGATTATGGTGCATGATTGTGTGTACAGTGGGTCTCAACAATCTGTTTGGATTGATAAACACAATGCTGCTAGCCAAAAAGGGCAACTCTTTTATAGCCAAACTGTCAAATGTTAGAATAAACATTCATGTTTTACAAACATCATCTCCTGGTTAAATAAAGACAATCAGACAACATTAGCTGGGTAAGGCAGGTGAAATTGATAGACAACGTTGATGTTGTATTTTACTGAACGCATTCAAGTATGATCACTACAAGATTGTTTGTTGAACTAAAACCAAGTTTTAAATCCCGTTGATTTCTAGTTGGCTGTGGCCTGAGATACTAAACTCTTAATAAGCATGTGTGCAATCAGCAAAAGGCAAGCTCTGTCTGAATTATTTAATTAAAGTGAGAGCATTTAGCAGTGTGAGTCAACAGTGTGAAAGGTTGGCGATTGATTGCAGCGAGAACATGGATCTGAGAGCAAACAGACTTTGCATAATGATCCATATTTTAAATCATCAGGAGTCCAGCTTGTTACGTCTGACATTTGAAAACTCCTGTCGGAATAATGCAAAACAGTCTACTCTTAAGTGCCCATTTGCCACATTTCACTAAATCACAGTTTATTGGACATGAAAAGCCGTGTAAACCGTTTGCTATTTTGAACGACATTGATGATATTGAACATTTTACTTAATGATTGAACTTAAAATCTGCCACACAACTTCCAAAATCTCTTGAATGATACTCCAAGTAATTTGATTGGATCATGGCAGTTTTTTCCTACTATTCTTCTTTGATGAGATTGACTGAAAGACAAGAGGGACAACATTCTTGTTCCCTAGGATGAGCTAACGTGCCACAACAACAGCTTTCCCTCTCACCTACGGTTGCAAAGTTAAGTTGAGTCCAGCGTTGCAGAGAGCAGTCCCTTCTGAGCACATATATAATGGACATTCCCATCTTTGCATGTGCACAACACTTAAAGCCCTCAGTGTAAATCAGACAGACACATCCATACTGCTGAAAGTATGCTACTCGATGGTGTTTCTTATCAGAAAACGAAGTGTAGTCTGTTATGTCTGGTCCCACTGGAAAACATAAAATACCTGTAATGGCTACAAAACCTTAAGTGAGTTATTGGCTGTTTGTTGTTCTCCATTGAGAGAACTCATTTGAGTGGGTAATTAGCTGGGTGTGCATGGCACTAGAGAGTGGAAACGCCTAAGTGAGGACATTCTAGACATATCGCCATTAAACGTTAACTCTCCCATACTCGAAAATATGGCTTTATGTTCAGCACAGCTGTTAAGAATGTCTGAAGGCCAAAGAGACTTCTCACTCTCTGCATTGCACCAAGTCACACTACAGTGGCAGTGAAACGACACCGCAAAGGTTCTTTATGACACAGAATGCAAACATCAATCCACAGGCAAGGTTTTAAAAGATTCACACTTGGCTACAGCCAAATATTGAATATTCATGTGTTATTTCTATAAAGACCTCACGTTGATGAAGCAGTTTCTAATGGGCTGTATCCTAGTTAGTGCCAGGGTGTAATTGGATTACGTTGACTTTGGGAAGTACTTTGAGATGGTGGCCATCTTGGAAATGAAGACATGCCACCAGCAGAAGGGCTAATTGACAAGGGACCAGCAGAAGGGCTAATTGACAAGGATGAAGATGGATGGATGGCGTTGTTTCCAGAGCTTCCTCTTTTCCAAACCAGCCAGTCCTGCAGCTGTGGGATCTGGAAATCCTGTTAAGACTCAATTAGCTCCAAATACATTTCTAGAACAACCTGTCTTGCCTAAATCTGTCTGGGAAGCCAGGCTTGGCCAACTGAAATCCCTTGTTTCAGGGGAAACAAATCAGCATATGGTCCTCAGTGTGTCTACAGCCTGGATTCAGTATATTTTTTTTATTTTTTATCAACCTTTCAAATTCTCTGTTAGGGATTATAATAACCTCCTATGCATTACGTAGAGAAACTGTTTTGGAGTACACATACCTTCCATGTTAACCTCCTATGCATTACGTAGAGAAACTGTTTTGGAGTACACATACCCCCCCCCCACAGTGATACCAACCTCAGTCAAATGCCTCAAAGGTTTAAGTTCCGGTTGTTGTTGTCGTTGTTGCCTTTATGGTCCGCCTTAAAAAAAGAATAATTTAAAAACATTCTAAAGGGCTTTTCCCCCCCAAGAGCATTACGCTACCAAGTTGAGTACAATATGAACATGAGCATTAATTGGTTACTACACCATAGAATTTGTGTTTAATGCAATGAATTCAACACTGCTTTTTGCATGCTGTTTTGCTGTAAATTCAAATGAGGCTTACCTAGCCGTAGCAGGTGGCCACAGAAATGTCCATTAATGAATGGGTTGATGGCCAAGCTGCTCAATCCAATTTGACTCTTTGAAGGCGTGACTCCACTAATCTTTTTAATGGTCAGTTCTGCTCCACTATGCCAGTGTGTGTTTTGGTTTGGATTCCTGTGTTGTTGTTTTTTTGTTCTAACTCTTCTCCTCACTTTGGTACACAATGACTTCAGAGAAAACATCTGTAAACCTTACTTATACTTTTAACATTTGATGAATGGAGCCAGTGAAGATGCAGGATCAATATTTTGACCTTTTAGTATTCCTAGCAGGCTACACCAAGTAGCTTCTGTCTAGAGTGTTTATTCAGCCATTTTCTGTGATGCAATACATCTCACTATGCCCCATGCTTATTTCACAATAGCACCTTAGATCTGGCTAATTAGGCGCTCACTCTGTGTGCAGAGAGGGAGCCTAGAGAGGGAGCCTAGTCCCAGGCGGCCGCCACTTCTCTGTCACCCTCTTCCCTTCCAGAGCACAGAGCGTGACGGAGAGAGAGGGGGAAAGTGTCCCGCCCGCACCCCTCATTCATCAAACATTGCCGGGTGGAGAGGCATGACAAATTGGAGAAGATTTGGTGCTCCCATGTGCTGGGTGGGTCCCATGGAGGTCAGACTGTGGGAGAGGATAGCTGTGTCTCAGAGTTAGACACAAGCCAGAAAACGCAGAGAGATTCTTTCCAGTCCCAGGTGGTCCTCTCTACGACCCAGTGCTCATCCTTCTCCTTCACTCAGGAGTCAATGGGCGCTCAAGGAGTGATCCCCCCCCCCCAACTGCTGAGCCAAACTATATTACCAACTCCCAATCATTCACATGCAGGAGATGCAAACACATTCATTTGACAAACTGCCCACGCACAGCAACAAAGAGGCAAATGGATTGGCAGATAGCAGAGAATTGTTGTTTTTTTTCCACAGATGCTCTACAAGTTTGAAAATAAAACACTTGTTGATGCAACAGTGGGACACTTTATGTGTGACTTTGGCAGAACGACTATCTTGTCTAGATTCAAATATAGTTACCCTTGCCATTGAGGAAGCGTTGGACATTAAATGTGCAGGTTACTGTGGAATCAATGATCCCCACTGCTAGGTTAAAGTTTCACAGGGCCTTTGTTCACTGGCTCCTTCCCCTCTTCATGTTCTCGTGCATTGGCTCTGTGCCAAAGTGCAAATGTCTTGTTAGAACCATTATTCAAACAAATAACCTTGCTCACAAGAACAGTAAGAAATAACTCTTCACTAAATTATGTTATAACCTAGCTCCCGTACACCGACAGAGGCTACACAGAAAGCAGGATCCATTTATCTTAGAAACAGAAGATAAACACTTTAATACTGCACAGAGCATTTTTTACGCCTTACAACTGCAGATAGCTTTTTTCCCTTTGCCTAGTTATCCATGTTTTGTTTCCAAACGTAGTTGTTTGGTTTTGAAGGTTTTAAAGAGCGAATAATGTAATCACTGTTACTTTGGGAGGGGTGGGCTGCACTCGGCAGCCATGCAATATTAATCCAATCTGCGGGGGCGGTCTGGATTCCAGGCTGGCCTTTCCTAAGGGACCCTCTCCATTACCTCTCTCTGCTTATCTTCCAGGCCTCCATACTCGCAGAAAAAACTCACCACATCATCTAAAAGCTCTTCTTTTTCCTCCCTTCCAGCTTTTCCTTTTCTCAATTTTTTTTTCCTCACTGCAGGAGATCTTTGGCATTGCATTATTGATCAATGAGGCTTGGGTAGCTTTGACAATGCATCATAAATAAATTCCATTTCATCCCCTGTACTTAATAATCAAAGATGTCTTCATTTGAAGGCAATGGTGTTTTACACTTCTAAGTAATACTCTTGTTTTAAATTATAGCAGTCAGAAAAAATCACCAAATTCTATATTGAAGGCACAATCTAAACCCCAAAGAGTCTTCAAATGACAACAAGTTAAATGTGTTCATGGGACAGACAACAGAGTTAGCCATCTTGAGGGATGGAGGTGAGAGATCTGCCTATTAGGGGCCAGGAAATGAATAGAACTTTAAACCACAAGCAAACATGGATGTGATATCATTGATGAACACCTGTTTGTCTATTTATGATCACGATTTTCTAGTTGAAAAACATAAAAATGAGACAAAAGGCCCAATTGAAAATAGCACAGTTTCAAAATAAGATTACCGGAGCAGATTGATTGAATCTGTAATGGTCGTAATCTGTTGATATCCTAAAATTGCATTGGCTTATTTGAATTAATTAACAAACTGTTGATCTCATCCAAACATAGACTGATCACTTGAATCCTTCCACAATTGCCGAGTTATGAAGAATTATGTTTAGATACCATCTGGAAATAAGTAAGTGATTTTATCCCAGATCGCATGTGTAGAGTGCCAGAAGGAAAATGATAGTAGAAAATACAACTTGGAACATAAGAAACAGAGGTGGGAGATGTGCTCTCAGTAACCGATTGGCTTGTCATTTTAGCACAACACAAAACTGTGACTTGACTAATTTCATTGTTTTTAGAAATTCATGAATGACCGTATGAATAACAGAATGATGTGAGTGTGTGTGTGTGTGTGTGTGCGTGTGTGTGTGTGTGTGTGTGTGTGTGTGTGTGTGTGTGTGTGTTTGTGTGTGTGTGTGTGGATGTGTGTGTGTGTGTGTATGTGTGTGTGTGTGTGTGGATGTGTGTGTGTGTGTGTGTGTGTGTGTGTGTGTGTGTGTGTGTGTGTGTGTGTGTGTATCTTTGTGTGTTTGATAAGCGAAACGTGGTGGAAGGAAATTAACAGCTCTTGTCCACAAGCCCTCTTTAAAGTGACTGAATGTAAATGGGGCAGGGAAGCTCTCCAGTTGCACCATCAACACTCTTAAATATTTAATCACCCCAGTCATAGGATCTCACATCTGACATTGACTTCAACCTCTCCATGATGAGCTGCTAGTGTGTCCATTATACTGCATCAGACACTCTTCCGAGAGAGAGCCTCAAGCCTCACGGCACTTCCCAGATCAAAACAGTCTTGAACTCAATCCCAGTTGTGTGTGCGTAGGATCGGCCAATCCCCAAGTAACTCATCACTGTCACATGGCGGATCATTAAAACACTGTTTGAACCCCGACCAGAGATGTGCATGCAGGAAGTCACACCCCTAGGTGAGTTATCTGTGTTGTTTGGTCGGCAAGATGTTTCCGTGACGACGGCGCTGGAGGAAATCTTCCAGGCGAGTGTCCAGGGGGAGAGGGTGCAGTCCCCAGGGTCCTCATGATAATGTACCAGGAAACGTACTCCGTCTAGCCTCTCCCTTTCAGCCCGTTACTCTCCATAGAGCTCGGCCCGTTTGGAACTCAAATTGTGTTTTCTGTTGACTGCCAATGGCCACTGTTAAGAGCTTAGATTTAAGACAAGTCCCACAGCAAGGTCCACTGTTGTGATCAATGGATGGAATGCCCAGTCTTTTCCAGCAGACCAATGTACATGAGTTGTTACAATGCAAAGCTTTCTTGAATTTGGGTATGAATTTGTGTTCCAAAATCCTTCATTAAAGTGTTAAATAACGATAAACATGAATTTTGCATGGACGTTTATTTTCTCCAAGCTTATCATGTTTTATTCATTGAGTTGGAATTTGATTCCAATAATCCCAATGTTTAGCTCCAAAAGCAATCTCCATTGCAAATTTGCCCTTCTGCGTTCATTTTCTGTATTTCACTGCCTTGCCGATCTTGCCTAATATTTGGCACTGCTTAATTTTTCCTCATTTCTTAATTACAACTTGGCCAGTTCAATATCGTGGCCTGATTAAAACGTTGCAAGGGCCTGGGTTTTACCAAGCACTGTAATTATAGATCTGATGGTCTGTCGGTGCTCACATCATTTTATTGGAGGATTGTAATGACAACATAATGCATTGCACAGTACATTTTAATATCCCCTATAAATTCTGAAAGGGGAGGCATAATGGGTCGTTGCTGTGAGCTGTTGGGGGAATGTTATGATTTGGTAAGGTTAAGGATGCGCTGTGGCTGAATGGAATCTCACCCAGTGGTCTGTGGGCTGGCTGGTTATTGTGCAGGTGCACATTATTGTCACGGGATGTCGTTCACTGAGTCTCACGTAAAACCGGTAATACCCTTGACTCAACATCCATCACTATGACAACTTTACAACAAAATGACAATGCATATTCCTGGAATAAAGTGTATAATGCACGCCTCACAGTTTCTGCAGTATACATGCATGTGTGTCATTAAGTGGATATGGCAGTGTGAAAAAAGCAAACCTAAGATGAAATGATTTGGATGCATTAGAGGGCTGTGCTGGTCTTGGGGTGGTATTGAGAATCGATGGAATGGTCTTATCTCTGTGGCACCACACAGCTGGAACACTACAAAGGGAACCCAACCATATGATCAAACCAGGCTGAGATGAGAGGGGCCGCCCTGCTCTCCCCTTTCGGGCACCCAATCCACACCCAGGGAAGGGGTAAGGGTGAACGCTCCACCCCATCTGAGCTCTGAGGAGATAAACAACACTTAGCACAGCGTTCAATAGGGGCTCCTTTTGAAGTTGTCTGGCTATGAGTTACATTCCTGCCTCCAACCTCCAGTAGCCTACTCAGGGGGAGGGATCTAGAAAATCAAAGATGTGCAGGTCAGACATTTTAAAAGGCTGGATTTAAATACACTTCTACACACATCCGAGCTGACGTGAACAAGCATGATACTGCTGTGAGTGCAGCGTCCTGGGACTCATCCTGTGTCTGCTTGGGGAGATGGCTCCACTGCTTGCTGTGTAAAAAACAGGGATAAAATGCCAACTCATGCAGAAGTCCAACCAGTATAAACCCCTTCAAATCCAGGTTAAGGCCTGGTGAATATGCATTATTCATATGTTTATCTTAAAACCTTGCCATAAATATCCAGCCAAATAATCTCCAGCATCAGACCAGGCAGGGGTTTAGGCATTCATTGTTTTGTCATTAAAGACGTAGCAGTTACCCCCCCCCCCCCATGAAATACTAACATAAACATGCTATGGCAGTTGGCATGGTGACCAGGGGAACACTGCGCAGTGTGTGGATATTGACATTGAGGCTGGCAGTCACTGACTGCACAGGAAACCATGGTCACTGATCAGAAATGACATCCGATGGAGAAACCTGATAAACAAACCGTCTCTTCATTCCTCTGGGGGCCTCTTCCTTGGAGAGATGTTCACTGTTCCTATAAGCTTTCATCAACATGGTGGTGGAGGCACAGACATGATTTGGTTGGTTTAAACATACAATGGTGAATTCTGGTCAGACTGACTGGAAATAAAGAATTGCTGTGCAGTAAACTAGACAGAGTAAGGGTGTTGTTACAATGCGGTTCTCCACAGGTAAGTACACAGTGTCTAAATGCTAGGTTTGGGGGTCACACTGAGTTGTCCTTGAGACCATATATGTGGACAGCAGAAAGCTTAAAGAGGAAGAGAGTGCTTTTATTTATCGTGCTGGTGTTGAAAGCTTGCCAAATTAACTTTTGTGACTTATCGATATGACAGGACACTTTTCATTTAGCAGGACTACACCATTCTGAGTCTGGTAAACACTATTAGTAACAAACCAACACACAGGCCGGCAATCTGAAAGAAGCATCTGATTGATTTCCTGAGGAATAAGCTATTATCTACAATCAATGGTCTTCAAATGATAAAAGACCAACTAAAAGGACATTACCACGGGAAAATAGTCGAGACTGACATTTTGTGTGAAGCACTTCCGTGCGCAGTTCTAAGCTTTTCTTTCCCAGCTTTGAGTCTCAGCGGCAGTGAGGTGTCATTTGGAACTCTACTGTTACCAAAGGAAAACACCCAGGGTTACATTCTAGACAGGGAAGCCAGAGGAATTAAGTGTGGCAGAGTGGAAACTACATCAGACATTTTGTTATCTTGACTTTCAGTCCAAAGTTCATTTTGATATAGTACCCCTGACCGTTCATCTGCACCACTGCTCCTTTGAATATTTATCTACTATAGAATCATCAAAGATAAACTCTCTTTAGTAAGCTGTTTCTCTGACCTCAGTGACAAGTAGAAAGTATGGGTAGGTATGTTTCTATGGTGACTAGTAGAAAGTATGGGTAGATATGTTTCTATGGTGACAAGTAGAAAGTATGGGTAGATATGTTTCTATGGCAACTAGTAGAAAGTATGGGTGGATATGTTTCTATGGTGACAAGTAGAAAGTATGGGTAGATATGTTTCAATGGTGACTAATAGCAAGTATGGGTAGATTTGTTTCTATGGTGACTAGTATAAAGTATGGGTAGATATGTTTCTATGGTGACTAGTATAAAGTATGGGTAGATTTGTTTCTATGGTGACTGGTATAAAGTATGGATAGATATGTTTCTATGGTGACTAGTAGAAAGTATGGGTAGATATGTTTCTATGGTGACTAATAGCAAGTATGGGTAGATATGATTTGTAGATTTTTTTCATCATTTTATGAACAGAATTTCACCATTCTTACCACAGCCTCACAGTTCAGCCTTCGGGCTGAGGTCATGCATGTTTACTTAAGATGCTGCACTTCTCAAGGTGGGATTCAACCTGTATAGTCACATCTCAGCTTATGATGTGGCTTACAGTGCTTACTACATCTGAATCATGTAATGCCGTTCATAAGCCATATTGCTCAACAAGTTAAAATGATCAACGGAACTTCTCGCTGGAAAATAGTGAATAATGCCCACTACATTGACCTTTGACCTGACTGGTCTGGAAGATGATGATCAGCTTAGGGATCAATGTATGTTACTGTCCTGTACATTCAACACCTAACATGACTTACAAACTGTGTGTGGAGACCCTAGGAGCAAAGGCTTATGGAATTGTTTTTGCAGTGTGTGATAAGATGTCTAGTGCCTTCAGACATAATCAAAACAAATTAAATGGAGGGAATGAGCAGCAGAATAGATGAGAGGAAATGCAGCAAGATAGTGGAAATCATCTAAACGCCCAAACTGGTTGGGTTTGTTAGCTTGGTATTGCCTTCTGCTAATACATTATTGTCAGAAGGACTCACCTTCTGACAGGTTCATCATATATTTCCTATATTTCCTATATTTCCTATATTTCATATACTTGCTATATTTCATATATTTGCTATATTTCATATATTTACTATATTTCATATATTTACTCTCTGTGCGTTGCTGGCGAAAGAGGAAGCCAAAGTCTGGAGAAATGAGTCTTTCCCTATCATCCCTCCTTCCAGCTTCCATATGAACCCCTACATAATGCAGTGTCCTTTCTCTGAGTCATTACTCTACAGCGAGACATTAGTATGAGGTATGTAGGTAGAGAACTAGTGAAATAGAACATCGGATTCCAGCCTATAGCCAGTGCATGCGTTCTTGTGTGTTTCTCTACGTGCGTGTGTGTCTGTCTATGCGTCTAGGCGTGCACCTACATAATAAATGTACAATGATACATCGATGCATTTTTTGGCAAACAGTGAGCTGAACTGATTAGTTTGCTCCGACACTGAAGCCACACATCTTATCCACTGTACATAGGACACTTTCAATTAATCAGGCTCTCTGCTTTCCTCGAGCTCATCAATAATGCATCAGCCCGCAGCCAATCCATCCACTCCTGCCTTTTAATGAGGCGAGCCAGCTATAGGGACATGAGACTCACATTATTCTCCCCACAGTCACAGCAGGAGAGGAATGTCACTGCCACCAGTGCCTTATTAGGGCCATGCCACCATGTGTGGCCTGAGGTGATATCCTGCCAATCCATGCCCGCCAAAGGACATGGCTGGCAATAAGCAAACACCCTGGGAACGAATTTACAGGTATAGGAAAGACATGTCCACCGCCCCTATACTCTGTACAGGGGGGAGACGACAGATTGCTATCTGCAGGGAGTGCGCCTGTTATTAATCAATTATTAAAACGACTCTGGAGCTATTATAGCTTTTATGTGACACGCATTGAAAGGTGTCAAATATTTACATTTTTATTTAACGTGCTTACTCTTTTTGCATCAGTGTAGGATGGAATATAATCATCAGACAGATATTTCTCCCAATAAGGAGAGGGAATAACTACCATTTGGTTGGACAGCCTAAACAGTTTGCCAGCACACTTTAAAATCTCCAGATGCTTCAAGGTAAGCCATGATTTCAGGAGGGTCCCTGGCTTAGAGCCAGGTATTGGGCTCTTCAGATGGTTCTCTGGGTGCATGGCAGTGTCACTCTGTCTTTCACAGATCAGTTCATTGAGCTGGCTTCTGCACCTTCCCCGCTAAAGCTATTTCCCCAGCTCCCAAATCCCCATCCCTCTGTATCAGAGCCTTGGCTGGCTCAAGGTCACGCCACATCCTCTTTTCATCTGGCATGGTGTCCTGCTAGGACTCACGTGGACTTCCATGGTTCTACAGAGATGTGGCCAGCCGTGTCTCACACGAGTGTCCAGAAGCTGTGAGAGAGAACATTCCCTTTAAAGAACCTCTATCTTACAATCACAGTATAGGAACAGTTTCCGTTTCAAAGGAAGTTCAAAAAGTAAGCAGGTTCAAAATGTATGTGTGCAGTGGGATGTTTTCTTTGCCATGTGCTAATCTAATTTAGAAGCACTGGGAGACATGGTTATGAGAACCTTAGCTGAGAAATGGTGAAACTAAAAAGTACGTTAAGGACACTGTACATTGTATGTAACGGAACAGTATATGCTTCTTTAAAAAAAAAAAAAATCATTATCCATGCTGTGGAAGAACAGTATTTTGTTTTTCTCAGTTTTTCCACCCTGTATAAATAATAAATAATAATAATAATAACACCCAGCTTGTCTCTGTCACTATCAATACGTAACGTTTTCTCTGGCACATTGTGCCAGGATGGTACCTGAGCGGTGGTCTCAGTGGTGTGGAAACAGACGTACGTAGATAGTGGCCATCTGACATCTTCTCCTGCTAAATATCGCAGGGGATGAGGGGAAAGTGACAAACGTCCCTGGTCTCACAGCGGCCTGTCAGTGTGGAAACGTCTCTCTTTACGACAGAACAGTGCTGTCAAGGCTCAGGTGCTGTGTTTGGGGAGACACTCAAATGAGCTCCAGTGTTGTCTCTGTTCATCTGCAGTCTGTTCTAGTCCCACATGTCTTCATGAACGCACAAATCTCTCTCGCAGTGCAACCTTTGTTCACTGCTGTTCTTAAATATTAAGACTTTTATCTCACCCCTCCTAAAAAAAACGTATTGCACTTCCGACTGTTATTTACTCCGAAAATGTCGGTTTGTATCTGCCCAATATATATATATATATTTTTTTTGTATTATTATATTTATTGTCACATCACTACACCAGAGTATTTTTCTTTGTCATTGTTCAATTTGACATTCAAAAGTCAAGGCCAGCATTGAGACTGCCAGAAAATCTTGCCTTGTTGAAAATGTAATTTTTTCTTTTCCTTTCAGTGGCAGAGAAAGTCTCCACCGGAGTACAAAAGTATATTTGGAGCTGAAAAGTCTTCCTGGCATTACGCCAGAGGTATAGACAGCCAAGCCGACTGGGAGGGTTATGGGGAAGGGATGATTTAAAAGTATACGATACAATGTAACGATTGGCTTATCTCCAAAATTCATAGGGCAAGAATCACTCTGCCATTTGGTTCCCATGTCAATTTCTTATCGTACAAAGTAGCTCCCCTCCAGCTGTATGGGAAGACTATGAGATGAGGATACTGAAGGGGCCGGGGGGCGTACTGACTCCCAAGCTGCAGATAGGTCATATCAAGGAGTCTTTACAGCCCAAGCAACTTACAGCTCCAGACCACAGCCATTCGGATACACACAATCTCATCGAGAGACTATTACTGTTCCACAAAACCTTCTCAAGATGTAAATCACACTAATTAAAGATCAATCGGTCATGTTAGAGGGAGTTATCCCGGACGAGACGCTCCCGGAAAACAAACTCGGAAAGTCTCCAGCCAATTCCGTTGCATTGTAATGGAAAAAGCGATTGCTCGGCTGTGAGATGACACATCCAAGACGAGTATCAAGAGAGTGGTCACCACAGCTGAGAGCCGTGACAGAGCCTAATGGCCTCTGGGCCCTGCTAATGAAGGCCTCTCTCAGTCTCTATGTCACTGTGTCTGTCATCCATAGCCTCTCTCAGTCTCTATGTCTGTCATCCATGGCCTATCTCAGTCTCTATGTCACTGTGTCTGTCATCCATAACCTCTCTCAGTCTCTATGTCTGTCATTCATAGCCTCTCAGTCTCTATGTCACTGTGTCTGTCATCCATAGCCTCTCTCAGTCTCTATGTCAATGTGTCTGTCATCCATAGCCTCTCTCAGTCTCTATGTCTGTCATCCATAACCTCTCTCAGTCTCTTTGTCTGTCATCCATAGCCTCTCAGTCTCTATGTCACTGTGTCTGTCATTCATAGCCTCTCTCAGTCTCTATGTCTGTCATCCATAGCCTATCTCAGTCTCTATGTCACTGTGTCTGTCATCCATAGCCTCTCTCAGTCTCTATGTCTGTCATCCATAACCTCTCTCAGTCTCTTTGTCTGTCATCCATAGCCTCTCAGTCTCTGTGTCACTGTGTCTGTCATCCATAGCCTCTCTCAGTCTCTATGTCTGTCATCCATAGCCTCTCTCATTCTCTGTGTCTGTCATCCATAGCCTCTCTCAGTCTCTATGTCACTGTGTCTGTCATCCATAGCCTCTCTCAATCTCTATGTCTGTCATCCATAACCTCTCTCAGTCTCTTTGTCTGTCATCCATAGCCTCTCAGTCTATATGTCACTGTGTCTGTCATCCATAGCCTCTCTCAGTCTCTAGGTCTGTCATCCATAGCCTCTCAGTCTCTAAGTCACTGTGTCTGTCATCCATTGAACAGTCATCTGGGTAAATGGCCAGGAACCGCTCATTAAGTAACAATATCAAACAATGCATTTTTTCACAGAAGGGTCAAACACAATTGGATTTTACATTGTCTGGCTGCAGACCTAACAGTTGTTTGACAGCCTTGTGAATGCTGATATGAAGGCGATTTTTTAAACATGTTATTCCGCCATTGGTTCAGCCACAAAAGCCAGAATGGTTAAAGTATAGGAAACAGCCCAGTCCCCACGGCATGATACTGCATAGCACAGCAGCTGTTCTCCAGCGCGTAAGAGAGCCCCTCAAAACCTGCAAACTGCACAGGAAATACAAGATAGAAGGGAGGAGGAATCCACCCGTAGGAAGAGACAGGTTAAGCTGACATGGTGCTGACAGGAACTAAAAGGTTTCACTTTCAAAGTCAGAAAGTCACAGACTGCACAGGGGAAGGTCCTGTCAATTGGCTGTATTCTGCTAGTTGGTATGGAAACTATAATTTGGAACAGCTTTTTCTTTGAGATTTCTAACGGGTCAGCAGAGGCTCAGAAAAAGAACAATTGTGTCTGCTTTGGGGGTGAGACGTGTGAATTCCTGTGTGCTCAACAATGTTTGAGGTCTGGAAAATGTAAACATGAGGAGATGGCCCAGACTAATATGCATTTAACTCTCTTGCCACTCGGGATGAAAAGATATGAAAAGGTCGACTTACGATAGGAGACCCAATAATGTTCAGATATGGAGTCGTATTTATTGTACAGGCTCGCCAATGATAGTGAGGGACAATACTAGTATATTGCTTTTGTTATTACTTGTTATCCAGTCTTGATTTCCCCATTCTATGAATCTACACTGGTCTTCATTAATGGCTGCCACTGGCCTTCATTGGCGTGAGGGATTTCATTTTCACCACAAAAATGACTCATTTCCGAGCGCAAATTGACAATGCCACGCATTCCCCCACAATTCAACCTCTATTAATCCTCCTCCCAGTGATCCATGCCTCCATGTATCCGTATTAGTGTCCCCACGTTTGAACAGTGGGAAATGAGGTTCTTCAGGGCCTTTTTTACCACAATTAGTTTTACTCAAAGGGAAACCTTTGAACCTTGTCAACTGTTAATGCACATTTAATTTAGGATTGATGGCTTACATGCCCTGTAATGTTCAGGGACACACATTCAGAAGTGTTGCAATACAAAAGCAAGCCCAGTAGTTATCCATTAGCATTAGATCTAGAGTAAGTAGTTATCGTGCATCAGTGCCTTCCTGCTTTAGATATACGTAGTTATGTCCTACATAGACTGTTACTGTGTGTAACAAGTTAATTCCACTTCACAACCTTAGAGAGTCTTAAGAACAACACTCCCTCCATTTTGCCTTCTCTTTTCTTTAGACCAGCAGTCTCGTCCCTGATGGATGGTGGCTGCAGTAAAGGTTAATTAATGAGCAGAAGCAGGAACGACGGCTGCCAGCAGGAGACAGGCTCCCTTGGGTCCAGTCCTGGCCAGTGGTGGATGATACGGATCACACAGGGGAAGGGTAGGGCCACTCTGCTGAAATGGAGTCACCGTTCCATTTGGTTAACCTTCACGTACTCTGCACTGGGATACGCAGTGCTACATGCAGATCCCTTACTTCAGCTTCTTCACAAAGGAAAAGCTGAAAACAAATGTTTCTCTCTGTTTCTGTAAGACCTATTTGTTTCCAATGAAATTATATTGCCCTACTTTCTAGGAAAGTTATGAGGCAAAACTAACTTTTTGATTTGGATAAGTTTTCTGTGTTTTTCTTCATTTTACTTTAATTATGTATCAAATAATTATCATAATCTATTGTGGCTAAGAATAAGTGAGAAAGTTGGTTTATTCTGCAGTAAATACCTCAGAGACACATTATAACTAGATATCTTTGAGAAATAAAATATGATATGCTATTATATAAATGGGACATAATTAGCATTAGCTTTGACAGATTCATTTCACCCGTTATGACGAAGTTATTTCACTTTTAATTTCAAACAGGGGCAACCACAGTAGTTGAGCTACTCAAATATGCATGTGGTTGCAACACACAGTCAGCCTAAACGTCTCTCCAGATGAAACTTCAAAGCATAATATAAATTTGACATGAAATAGAAATGTATTACCCAAAGTGTAGATTTGCAAAGAAAGAAAGAAAGCTGAACCAAAACAACTGCATGACTGCGTGAGGTGTCCTGCCGCTGCATGAATGGACACCCTTCCATTGTGTGATTTAAACATGTTCTGTTCCGTTGCTGATAATCAAACCCATAGAGGGCTTAGTAATGAAGGTCCTTGCCAAGTGTCAGAGTGTTAGCATGGGGATCCAGAACAAATGACTAATAAGTTGACTGACTCATGGAGAGTCGTGAGAAGCTGCAGTAAGGACTGCTCTCTGACAAAAGCCGCGGTGGTTAGTACATGGTTTATGTGCCTCTGTGGCCACTTACAGGCAGAGAAGACATGAAAAATACTTGGCGTGGTTTTAATGGCTCCTATGTTTCATGCATGTCTGCCATACGGGGAGTTCAGCTTCTGTTATCCATTTCCAATTAAATAAGGCCCCCATACCATATGTGGCACGATTACACTCACAAAATAATATCAAAATCCCAGTCTAACATCGTTCCATCGTAACCATTGGTTACCATAATGAAGAAGATCAACTTACAAATGTATTTTTGTATGTTGAGAAAAATTATACATATATATTTTTGCAGCAGCAGCATTGCACATGAATCAAAACTACAAACATTAAATTTTCACATGCATTTCACTTAAGAAAGAAAATGAAGATATAGCTAAATAGAGTAATTAAGTGACGGCGTTCCAAATTGCAAATTAAACAAACAAAGAAACGTTTATTAGGCATGAGCTTTAATTTCATTTAGGTTCTTTCCACAGCCTGCTCAGGAGCCCACAGTAAAGGGAACGTGGAGACATATTGGTAATCCAAGGCCACAGAAGCAAGGAGCCGTATGCCCAGAAGCAAATACAAAACAGAGTTGGTAACAGGATTGCAACACCAAAGTGAGAGCATGTCTGCCAAGTCTACAAACATTCAAAGACCACAACATCAAACAGGTTTTCCAAGCAGTCAAGGGTTTCAGTGTTCATAGAGCGAAAAACAGGACAGTTTCAAGAAATGACTGATATTTTCCAAATGGGCACAGTATGTCTCATTCTTTTTGTTACAGTACATCCAGTACATTAAGACAGACAGCATCAAAGGTTCATTCCGAACACTGTGTCCCTGGAGAAGCTTAACCTTGTGTCCTTACAGAATATTATTATTTGATTTTTTGGGGACAAAATTTGTATTCTTCAGTGCAGTTTATGTTTACCCACCTTTTTAAGACAATTGCCTGAAAGATCATTGGATATCTGATTGAGCGTAGCAGCAAATGGAAAAATTGTGTCTTTGTTTGCATTGTAGGCAAGATAGTAAATCTAGTACAGATAGCCAAAACACAGGATAAACCACAGTTATGGTATTTTGTAGATTAATATGGTGAGCTGAGGGGGATGCTTTAGTAATTGCTCAGACTTAAAATGTGTCAAGGCTGTCGGTTTTCTCGGTTTGATCCCTGTTGGGCATTTCCCTCTGATCTAATTCAATACATGCTAAAAGGGGTTACAATAATCATATTCATGTTTGTCCTTTGGGATGTGTATCTTTGTGAGAAATAGATATTCAATCTTTTTTCAGCATCAACTATCACTGGAAGAATAAGCCTTCGTTCATTGCCAAGCTAATTACTACATCCAATAAAGCTGACTTTAGAGGAGTTAATACCACATATATTTGTGACAGTCCCTTCCAAAGTGCTAAGCTACCATGTCATGACATCTGTCAGCTTGATATGGAATTTCTTGATGGCCGATTGGCCCAGCTGCAAAGCTACATTTCTATGAAAATACAGTCTACATATCTTATATTTATATTAAATATCAATACAATTCAACCATCATATTACTTATCTTCAACAGGCAGCTTAACAAAAATAACCAGGACCGAGTCGACTGATTTCTTTACAGATACTATGAAATTAAAGATTTAAAACTTCAAACAATGAATGTTAAAACTTTCATGGGAATACCAGGGAAAACAAGCAATGTGTTGTTTTACCATGAATGTCCCCGACAGCTTGTTCAAAATGTGAAACATTGCATGTAAAACATTTCCCCCGAATAAGCAGCCAGCTCTAAGTGCAGCATCTCAAATGGATTGGAACAGAACAACCAAGGGGGAGATCAAGCAGCCCTTCTGCTGTTACTTTCCTCCTTTACATGATAGGTCAGTGCAAAGTACAATATTACAGAACACAACGTAAAAGACTGGCAGCTATGGCACAAACCAGACCACTGGGTATCAGCTGAGCTGCACCAGGTGTGCTAGCTGGGGTAGCCCAGCCTGTTGATCACACTCCCACAGGTGTGCTAGCTGGGGTAGCCGAGCCTGTTGATCACACTCCCACAGGTGTCCTCTATCAGTCGGAGGTCCTTCCCAGGCATGTTCTGCCTCCACAGCTCAATGCTGGCTGGTGATATGTCTCCCTCGTACATCAGGTTGTACAAGTTGGTCGAGGTGGTGAACATGAGTTGGTTGAGGGCCGCCGGCGGCACGGGTACCCCCAGGAAGGTGTGTATCCTCTCTGCGGTCTCCTGGGGGAAAGTGACTACGTCCTCAAACCTCACCTGGAGGTAAGCCTCTGGAGGGAGACTGGCACCGACCCGTAGCACTGCAGTGGTGTGGGCCAGCCATAGGTGGGCCAGCAGTAAGACAGCGTTAGTCTCCGAGCGGGCCAACAGGCTCCGGATCATTCTGAACTCGGGTGCCACCGTTAGGCAGCCGTCCCTGACAGCATCCTCCTTGAATATCAGGGCCAGGTGCTGCGGGATGTTCTTAAGGGAGTAAAGGCTGGGCTTGCTGTTATACAGCATGAGATAGACCCAGGCCCGGGGGTCTCTGACCAGGTATATGGCTCTGAGAGCAGGGCCCACCACCTCCTGCAGGAAGGGCAGTTTAAGGGCCCAGCTCCCGCTCCTCATGTTGAGGACCACGCGAGCGTTGGGGTAGTCTGCCACATGGCGTCTCATCTCCCTGACGTAGGCCGCGTCTCTGTCCAGGCTGGCCCTCAGCTTGCCCTTCAGCTCGGCCACAGGCTCCTTCCTCCTGGCTCTCCTCCTGCGGTCCCTGGAAGGGCTGGCCCTCTGGGGCGGTTTGACCCGGCTGCCCTCTGCCAGCTGGATGTTCTGGAGGTGCAGCTTGGTGTTGTGGACCAGCGAGTGCAGCCAGCCTTGAATGATTTTAAAGCGCCCGTGCAAAGCGTCTGACCTCGACCACTCGCACGCGTCCACCAGGGAGTCAAACTCAAACTCCGTCTCTGGGATGTCCACGTGCTCCGTGGGGACCCTTATGTAAACAAAGTCGGAGCTGTTGTAGAAAAGGTGTTTGAGTATTTCCGATCCAGAGCCTGGCAGCGTGGTTATGACAACAGTGGGAAGCGTAAATTGATGTTGATCATAAAGTTTGATTTGTTTGTTTATTTCCGAGCCTGGGCCCCCACCCTTCCATTTGACACCACAGAGGAGCTGATCGCAGCTCTTAGACACCAGCAGGAGAGCGGCAATCCACAGGATGAGCACAGAGAGGAGAGCGTAACGCATTAGCCTGCTGAAGCACACATAGAACTTCCTCTGCATGGTCACAAAGACAATAACAACACATAGAATGGCACCTGCAATCACATTGACTGTGAAACCAAAATCATAGAGTTGATTATCCGCAGTGATTTGTTTCGGAAGCAGCTGAGTGCCGAGGCCGTAGCGAATGATCTGATATCTGTCCTCTACTTTGGCATGCCCTCCGAATCCTAAATAATCCAACCTGGCCCCTATGTCGTTATAGTTTGTCACTATAGACACTCTCTTCTCAGTGTTGTTTATAATTAGAGAGAGCCTCACTCCGTTTTTGCTGCTCTCTATGAATTTACAATCTGTCACTTTGACATACGGTCCGTGCATTATATAGGCCACTCTGCTGACCAGCCCCTCCATTGGGAACGTGACATTGACATACTGGGTCCACCTCTTTTTAAACTCAGCAGCCTGCTCGGCCTCCTGTATCCTCGTGTTGGGGCTGTGACCCTGGGTGTCAAACCAGAACATTTTGTAATGTGCGTCCCATACATCCATCAATGCCCCATTGTACTTATCCAGGATTTTATGGGGGACATATTTGAAGTCAATGTCAAGGTTGTGGAAGAAGGCGCTGTGCGTGTTTACAGTTGAGTCGTCCTGCTTTTCCACATGGTCGAGCACTAGTAGAGTCTGGGAATTGAGCAGCACCAGGGCTCTGAAGACGCTTTTCAGCCCCATGGCAGGTGAGTAGGCAGACGCCGCCTCCCCGCTGACAAACATGCTGTCTCCCTGGGATGAGGCGGCAATCAGCTCCCCAGCAGAATCCCCGACCCCCTCATCAGTCCAGCGCAGCCACTTGGCACACTCCCCAAGCTGGCCCTCCCAGGGGCTGTTACACTGGCTGCTAGGAGAAGGACTGAACACCAACACGTTGTTTAGATAGCTGTACTTGGGCCCATAAAGGGCCTCGGACACAAACACCTGCCCGTTCGGAGCGAAAGTAAAGGAGTTCTGGTCTGGGTGCTCATGCCCTGGGTTGAAGCTGTTCCAACCGTCCACCCAGGAATAGGGCTTAGCATGCACAATGTCGTACACCGCCCGGCCTCCCAGCTTCCCGGATTTGAACGAGACAAAAGTGTTGCCTTGGCCGCTCGGCAGCCCTGCACCATATGTCACCACCCCCCAGTTTGAGAAAATATGCATGCTGGCTCTGCCAAAGCCAGGCGGGGGCTGCGGCATTAGGTGGGCATTGTACCAGATGTATTCTGTGTGAAGGGTAGTCCAGCGCTGGGCAGAGGACTGGCCCATGGGACCGTCCCTAGGCCGGTGCTTTCTGATCTGCTGGGCCAGCCAGTTCCCAGTGCCGTTTCTCATTACAAAAGTGTCGAGGAAAACTAGTTGGCTCTCCGGACCGTAGAACCAGTTGTAGTTTGAATCGGCTATGCCGACCGTCCTCTGAAAGCCTGGCAGCAGAGTGGCATAGTAGAACCAAAAGTGTGCCCTCAGCCAGTTGTTCTGCGTGTTATCAATGTGGAAATGGCGGTGAGCTAAGAACACATACTGTGTGATGGACTTGGCTGTGTAGCTCCCGTAGGCTACTCCCTCATCCAGTGACCCGTCCACAACGTGGTTCAGGAGAAACATGGTCTTCTCCATGTAGTTCACTGACACCTGTTTCCATAACATTGACTCAGGGTCATCATGCATGCCAACCACTATAGCACCGGTTAATATAGCCACTACATTAGTAGTCTGGTGGTTTTGAAGATATTGTTTCCCCCAGCCACGGTGCTTAGACAGCTCATTCAGCTCCTCCGTCTCCGAGCGTATTCTCTTGAGGTAAATGCTCCGACGCCGCTCGTCCAGAGAAGAGTAAATAAAGTCAAAGGCTGTGGCGAACCCAGTGAGAGAGTGAGCCGTGGGCACCTCGTCGTTAGGAGCACTGCTCACCTTCCAGTCTGGATAGTCCGCCATCCTGTCCATGAACTTCAGGAGAAACTGAAGGGCAGCAGAGTCCTCTGGACACAGCAGGCAATAGAGAGCCAGGGGTGGCAGGTTGTTGCCATAGATCTCGTTCCACTTGTTGGTGAACTCCTCATGTTTAACAGGAGGCATGTAAATGGCCGAGTTAGACAGCATGGCGATGACGGCTGCCCTGAGGACTTTGAAAATGTGGCTGTGGGTGGTGGTTGTTCTCTGTCTCAACAGCTGCACGTCTGCGTGGTTGAAATACAGGTTGGGATGAGAAATGGTGGACTGGCGTTTACCATGGTCTGATGATGCCTTGTCCTGGCGGAGATTAGCCTGAAGCAAATCTTCACTGAAAATATCTCTGTCTGAGAAATTAAAAAGACCGGAAAAGGCTGACCCCACTGCCAAAAGGGCCAGTAAAAATAAAGAATAGGAAATCCACTTTGCCATAGTGCAATGCATTACTTGAAAAGATAAGTCATGGGCTAGTCTATTCCTTTTTTAGAGCTACGTAATTTTTCCTGGAAACTTATTATTTTCCAAAAAAATTATAAATAACTCCAGGACACATGTTTGGGTCAAATTGTGAAGTTGTATCTCAATTGATAGTTCATGTCACCAGGGTCTCATGTTTAGTAAAATAACACGGTCCCATATTAAACTGTAAAAGTGGTCTGGAGACAAAAATTAAAAATCTAAAAATAAATAAACAAACAAAGACTAATAGAATAAAGTCCATCGTTTTAATAGTCCAATTGTACTACAGTAAGTTAAACTGTTTTGTCCAAAGTCCAACAGTTTGAAAAAAGAAAGAAATGTGCGTATTTATAAACATGTCGAGAAGTCTTAAAGATAATTCAGGAAAAAAACTATGCATATTAGCTATTGTAGAATCCATCCACAAATGTTTCGCTTTAGAGAGTACATTGCCTACTGACATCCTCGCTGTGGAGTGCATGAGGAGACTGGCAACCCCCCGTGAAGGCGCAGCAGACTCATATTGATCTCTTTCCCAAAACATTTCCTCTTGGATAAACATCAGTCAGCCCCAGTCAGTGTCCGGTCCAATCACAGCCACCCAAAAGTCTCCTGTTCTACTCAGTCGAGCAGCAACATCCACAAACAACGCAAAAACACGCATCTCCACAGATAACATTGTAATTCGTCCTAACGCATAGACGGCAAAACCGCTCCAATATGTTTGCCTATATTCGCAAAAGATGAATAAGCCATTATCCGTTGCAAAGCGTCCATATCAAAAAATAAAAATACGTTAGTAATTACGCAAAACAAGTAACCAGAGAAACGAGTAAAGTTCTCGACGTCACTTAAATATAGTAAAAATGAGACATCGGCCAATTGTCCACAATAGCTTGGAAATGCATTCCTAAAATGATTGAGAAAAGCACCCTTCGCGTGTCCATCTAATCAGATGATTGGAGATCCTCCTGCGTCTTCAGACATAAATTACATCACTTAAGTATGCGCGTTCTCTGTGTGGACAACGGACAGTCACTGATGTGTCCTCTCGACTGTGTGCCTCGAAGTCAGATTGTTTTTCTGCATTCAACGGAAAATGTGCACTGTACAAACTGTAGAGGGAGCCGTGACTTCAGAAGCTTCCTTGTTATCCTTAACGTGACCAGTGTGAAGTTTTGGAATACCACTAGACCTCGATTGATTTAATTGTAATCTTGATTCATTCTAAAATAATAATAATATTAAAAAGTGTGTGTGTGATTGTTTGTTTTTACTCACAAAAAACAGGGTACACAAGGGGGAAATAAGTCCCAATTTATTTTGAGTCTAAAGGTGGGTGATGTCAGTTCCTGATGGATCACTACTGTATGCAGGTAATGTTGTAACGTTGCGGTTCACTGAATACACCATGTATGTGTGCAGCCTACATGCAATCTTATGTGGATTCTCATTGCTCTCCATGCTTGTAGTCCACACTTAAGGTGCGTGAAATGTGCGCACGCAGTTTCACGATCAGCTACACCGCGGGAAACTTGCAGTGAGGTCTCCCCCCAGGAAATGATAAAGAAACTCTTCCTCCTCCCCGGATTGCGTTTAGCTGTCCACCCTCTCCGTTTCCAGCTTTCTACAGTGTTGACAAACTGAGCCTCCTCTTAGAGATCCTCCTCCTCCTGATTAGAGTAGCCCTACATTAGAGTGCACCCCTGCATGGTGATTAGAGTAGGCGTACATTAGAGTTCAACCCTGCATGGTAATTAGAGTCGGCCTACATTAGAGCTCATATGGTGATTAGAGTAGTCCTACATAATTGAGCGGGGTCAGCCATGGTAAACTCTAGTTGATCATTGTTCCCCACAGTAACAGCTGGGACGTAGCCTGTGGCTGGGCAGGAGGTCTTTAGGACAGCTCTTGGAACAGGTTTCCTGAAGAGGTTGCAAACTCACCTGATCGGAGAGGCAGGCTCGCAGCCATGGTAACCAGAAATGTGTCAAACATGGTCTACTTACAGAGTGCTGACTGAAAAGTGATGGACTCCTGCTTCACCTCCTCTGCTAGAGACACTGGATGTATAGGGCATCACAAAGCTTGAGCCAGTCGAGTAAGAAAGGTCTGGTCATACATATTGAACAGGTGGGTGTGATCAGACAGCCGGTGCCCTTATTAAAAATGTGCCATGCTGAGCAGAGAGAGGAGTGAACCAGGTCTATGAAGGGCTCCCCTCTGTCTATTCCTGCAGAGAATTTCAATTCAACCCTCAGAGTCCAAGGAATAGCACAGCATGATTTGGGCTGGCATGAGGGCCTCTGGTTAGAGGCAGTGTACATTTTTTTTCTTCAAAGGGTAAGTATTTCAAGTTTCAAAAAAGGGTTTCAGGCCATTCCTACCAGGGGCCCTGTCAATCACAGCATTTTTATCAAAATAATTTTGCAGGTAGTATAAGTGTGTGTCATGTAGTAGCATTTAATAGAGATAAAAGATACATAAATGACCCTATAGTAACATCAACTGTATGTGAGCAACAAGTAGAAACACAAATCCAATGGCTAACTACTTATTCATTTGGTCCACTGTGTTTTGTGTATTAACCACTTTATGCGCTAAAATAATTTTCTGTCATCTCAACAATTCTGAACAGCACGTCCCTCTCAACATTACTGTAGTAGTTTACAACACATCACTAATGATGCCCGTGATGTATTAACGCAGCTCACAAAGAAAGAGAATGAGACACAGAGAACTGAGTAATAACAAGATCAAGACACGTTTAGCCCTTGACTGAAGGAGACGGATGTGCAAGGCGGTCTTTAACGTTAAGGAGATCTGGGAATAGGTTTCACTGAGATCATGAAGCATTTACCACACATGCTAAGATAATACGGGCTTGTTCCAATCCCAAGGAGATGCACACTACAACCACACTCTTATTTCCTCCATGGATATTTCAAGTCGTTAATTCCAGTCCTTGGGGATAGTTTTAGCTTTAGAAAGATATAAAAAATGATTATGCCAGAGGCTTGCGAGAAACTAGAGGAAGATATTTAAAAAGTGCGTGAACCAAGAACACAAACAACCAATTAAGATCTATGGGCTTTTAAACTGGCAATGGTTCCTGTCAATGGGACAGCCATGACACAGTGCTTTTTAAGGTAAACATGGTTTTTGTTTTGTGGGAAGCACAGCAAAGAACACTGTTATTTGCTAACTATTTTTAATTGATACACTCCTCTGCAATGACTTGACATGAAACATTCACCGTATGTGTAACAGTAAAACCGAGTCAACACAAGCTTCATGGCTCCCCAGCACAGAAGACCAAGACGGAACCAGAATACAAACAATAGACCTCATCACAAATTCATACTGATACATGAAGTGGACCCCCTGCCAGACCTCCTACCAGTCTGGGCCATGCAGACCTCCTACCAGTGTGGGCCATGCAGACCCCCTACCAGTGTGGGCCATGCAGACCTCCTACCAGTGTGGGCCATGCAGACCTCCTACCAGTGTGGGCCATGCAGACCTCCTACCAGTGTGGGCCATGCAGACCTCCTACCAGTGTGGGCCATGCAGACCCCCTACCAGTGTGGGCCATGCAGACCTCCTACCAGTGTGGGCCATGCAGACCCACTGGAATGATCACTACAAATCATACAGGGGTTATTTATAAAGCACAACACACCCTGGGGTTAGTATTATTACTATTATTCCAACGATATGACAGTGCACTGCACACAGGTGTTACCCGCCCCTCTAGACACACACTGCTGCTGGGATGAGGACGGTCTGGGGGAAGAACACACAAGAGAGGAGGTGGGGTTCCGCTCCAGTGCTGCTGACAACCAAAATAAATAAACCAAGACAACAGACGAGAACCAAAACAAATAAACCAAGACAACAGATGCCTCAGGTGGACAATACCTCACCTGTATTCTCAACCAATGAGGTGACAGAAGATTTACTCCCATGGGTGCTAATGAAACGTCACTGTGTAACTGATATTTTGTGGACTTGTAGTCTTCCCGGTTGACCTTTTCCCAAATCGAGGTTACAACTCTGTCAAGGGATTGTTCTCCCCGTCCCTCCCCACTTCCAGGGAGATTGAGGTTTAATTTGACGTCGTCAGCAGCCAACTCTCTGCTGCACGCACATCAAAGAGTCGAGTGGAAAATCTATGCTCTCTAAGGCTCACATTATTTAAATGGGCTAACTACCGTCTCTGAGTTTGGATCCTGAACCTCCTCTCCTCCTATGGTTGCTGGGTTTCATGCTGCATGTGAAGCAGGGGAGAAGGAGATGAATTTCCTGTGTAAGTCACTCCAGTGTCCGCTGGGGAAACTGTCACATCTTAGTTGAATTGGGACTGGAAGAGGAAGAAACTGGAAATGAACAGTAGCCACCACCATACACAGTGGACTGGGTTAACCCCCACCATACACAGTGGACTGGGTTAACCCCCACCATACACAGTGGACTGGGTTAACCCCCACCATACACAGTGGACTGGGTTAACCCCCACCATACACAGTGGACTGGGTTAACCCCCACCATACACAGTGGACTGGGTTAACCCCCACCATACACAGTGGACTGGGTTAACCCCCACCATACACAGTGGACTGGGTTAACCCCCACCATACACAGTGGACTGGGTTAACCCCCACCATACACAGTGGACTGGGTTAACCCCCACCATACACAGTGGACTGGGTTAACCCCCACCATACACAGTGGACTGGGTTAACCCCCACCATACACAGTGGACTGGGTTAACCCCCACCATACACAGTGGACTGAGTTAACCCCCACCATACACAGTGGACTGGGTTAACCCCAACCATACACAGTGGACTGGGTTTACCCCCACCATACACAGTGGACTGGGTTAACCCCCACCATACACAGTGGACTGGGTTAACCCCCACCATACACAGTGGACTGGGTTTACCCCCACCATACACAGTGGACTGAGTTAACCCCCACCATACACAGTGGACTGAGTTAACCCCCACCATACACAGTGGACTGGGTTAACCCCCACCATACACAGTGGACTGGGTTAACCCCCACCATACACAGTGGACTGAGTTAACCCCTACCATACACAGTGGACTGGGTTAGCCCCCACCATACACAGTGGACTGGGTTAACCCCCACCATACACAGTGGACTGCATTAGCCCCCACCATACACAGTGGACTGCATTAGCCCCCACCATGCATGGAACTTTCCCTCCAACCGTGAATTCATTACAGAAGTTTATGAAACGTTATCCGCTCCTCGTGAAAACGTAGTTGTGTATTGCTCCTTCCATTGAGAGTACATCAACTTTTCTTGACACATTTCCCCATGGATTTTCTGTTTCTTGTCACCAGACATGGATTTAGTCCAAACCCCAAATGTTGGCTCCATTCAAGGTGATTTTAGAATAAATGTAGCTGCCTAACAATATAACCAGAGGATTAATCTGGAGGCAATGTCACCAATGAAGTGGATGTCAGTCAAACTGCCAGTCATATTTTAATTTAAACTTCATTTTAATTTGCAATTAATAATTTAGAAACCACAGTCATGATATTGGGGCAAAAAATTCATACCCTTTTTTCTACTTCAAACCATAGAACTGCACCCAGTTGGATCTGTGAAGTTTCAGGTCACTTGTTTTTTGAAGAATCATTTTTTCTGTGGGAGTCCACAACTCAAGCTGGATCCCTGGAGCCCAGCAGGCTCGGTCTGAGACAAAGGTGACTTCCAGAAATGTAGATACTGGGCTGGGGACATCTGCTCTTGCCACAAAAATACGACACCCCAATTGACAGTGGCACCATTTTTTGTTTGATATTTCAGTGGAAATAAAAACCAAAGAATTGTTGTCTCTTTAAAAAAAAAAATCTTCAGAAAATGCTGTCCTACTGAAATTATTATTCTTTTAGTAGTTGATAATCTGGTCTTAATAACATCTGCATTTATTCAATGATTAATCATGTGGACTAAAATGATAATACTGTGAAATGGTCACTATTAAAAAAACAGAGGTCTAGTGTGTACCCAAACACTAGTATCTGGTAGTACTAAAATTATTACATGTAAATGCATGCGGTATCAGTAATTATTTCATGGCAGCTATGCCTCTCTGTGCATTTTCTGGACACTTTGATGACTAAAATATGTAATTTTCTATCCGAAATTGCTTTTGCAAAAAAATATAAATAAATAAATGATAGGTGCTCTGGATTCCCTGTTTAGATAGATACAGAGAAAATTGAGAACACAAAGATAAAAATGCCCTTTGATGAAAAATGAAATTATGAACATGGGCTTGTACTCAGCAAAGGATGACACACTAGGAAATCCCTGCTTTCCTGAGCCTTGATGTATTCCCTTGACATCTCCTGGTGTTATTTCTAATTAATTCGGAAGTTTCTTGCAAAAACAGGGAAACTTTTTTTTTCTCTGAAGGATCCTCTCTTTGATGGTTTGGTCTGACTTTGAAGGGCATCTCATAATTCAGTCACAAAGTGTTACAGAAAGCATTCAATCAAATGGAATGGTAGCAAACCCAAATAAAAGCAGTATCTTTGATTGGCCTCGGAGTTCAAAGCAGAAGACCAACTCATGGGTACAATGGAACGGATTGTCAACCTTCAAGTGGTCAAGACTGTTGGGCTTCCTGTTCAGCAAATATCTGCAATTGAAAGCTTGAAACTGCTTGAGCTAACAATGACAAGACATCATTTTGAAAAAAAAGGGATTTTGTAACATTGGTACTATTTAGGAGGTCACTCATTTGTATGAAAGCAGTAAATTCCGTGCCTGTATGTAACCTGTAACCCTGGTGTGTCTTTTTACTCTGCCTTTGGTTGTATCAACAAACGTAGGAATTCAATTGAGCATAGCAGTCCCTGTGTTTCAAACACTCATCAGTGACTCTGATATGGCAATCGAAAGTGACAGAGCTCTTAAGTCGACTTCCGCACCAGAAAGCACAGCAATCTGCTGAAATTTCCCCTTGTAATCAGAACCTCTCGCCCCATTCAAAGTGTCAGGAGTGTGTGGTTGGGTACCTTCAAGGTGGGAATTTGTATGTAAATGTTGGGGTCCGCTCTCACTCCAACCCTAATGGGCTGAATTCATTGAGACTGAATTGCATGCTAGGAGTGAATCGCTTTGGTCCGCTGTGTGGTGATGTGCAGCGTCAGTTGTCTGCAGGGCTACAATGACGCTATATGTCAAACTAATCCATCCATTGAGCTCTGCAAAATGACATTGTAGACAGGTGAACTTGGACAAACTTTGTAAGTGTATGTGGCGTAGAATCTGGTACACATTTGCTGAATAAAACATCTTGCACAGCATGTAAAAAAAGGTGTGTTTTCCATCATCTGGAAAGAGACTTGCCTTTATGTTTCACAAGAAAAGCTGTTAGGGAAAGTAATTATGTCTCTGCACAAAGGAAAGCATAATATCCAATAATAGAATTGTTTGCCTCTTCAGTGTGTAATTGCACATCCCAACCACATGTACATACTGATATATACAAGCCGCTTGTATCTGTTAATCCCTCTCGGTGGTGCAGAGGTCACTACTCCTGCTTGATGACAGTGTCCTTCAGCCCCCACTCCAACTGATTTGACTAATCAACATCATTTAGAGCAGCTTAGCACTGTCTCTGGGGACAGACCACTAAAGTCCCTGTTTAGCGCATATCTCTTTGGAGGATGAATTTCTGATCCATAAATAGAAAGAGATAAAAGCAAGCCTCTGTGTTTCTATATCCCATTTAAAGCCGGCCATTTCAATGTCACCCGGGCATGGTGCTGGCCCTATCTGGAGTAATTGCATTATGCAGACATTCAGCTGGACTCTGAAGGTTACTATGGACGTTTTCTTTTCTTGGCAAGAATATCTTCCTACCAAGAAAAACATGTTTTCTGTATTCATAATTTGACTCATCGGGACAAATCAAAGGATGGAGTAATTGCACGGTTAGGAAGGAGAGTCCATTTATCTTAATCAGCACTAATAGCCTCATCAGGGAAGCTGGGTTGGCTGAGCTATCTATCAAGTCTCTCTTTGGTCTTGGGGCATAAAGACAATACTATAGATCAATGGCTGAAATGAGATGACTCTACCTCAGAGACCCGATGGAGCAGCACTTGAAAATAGGATCTTTTTTGATGCTGTGGTTCAAACAACTAAACTGGGCCTCTGGTGCTTTTTCATCAAAGTCACAAATAGTGAATAGGAATTTTTCTATAAGTACAAATTTGGTACCGGGGACTTACTTTGTCACTTACCCTTGGTCATTTCATTGACTTCCAATGAAATCATAGTCACATCAAAATGTATTTGAATTATTGAAAGAGTCTGTCTTGTTCTGTGTAAGTCTCTCAGGGCCACCTCTAAAACAAACTAACACCGCTAAAACGAAAACAACAATACTTAAAAATCTAATTGCAGCCAGTAATGATAATACATCATTTTATAGTTCTCATAAACATTGTGCATTACTTACAAAAACATGACGGCCAAACCATACAATTCCATTTTCTATTATGGCGCCGTGCTACCAAACGGATGGCCCATGTCCACACAGTGTCGCTCCACCGTTCAGGAAAGGTGGAGGACGTCGGCCAGTGAGCCAGCCGAGGCCCAGACGGGGGAGATCACCTGTGAGTTAGACACAGCCGAGTGGCATCCTGCTCTCTGGAGCCCCTCCTCCCTCCTCACAACCCATCCTCCGCAGACCAACTGTAATCCTATTTGTTCAAATAAATAATGAAATAGCTGCTGCCCCACACAGAGGCACACAGTGGGTGGTAATTGCTGCGTTTCAGGCTGGATCAGATGGGTCTCTGTGGGAGGCTGGCTCGGCTCCACTGTGACCTTGTGTGTGTTTGTAATTTTCCACAAGCTTAGTGGGTATGTAGCAAGCAGCAGCCCTCAGTGGCTGCACAGAAACCCCAGCACCCAGGGACTAAACCGAGGCCATTGGAGTAAATGGCTTGGTGTGATGAAGCCGTGTACAACACTGAAAGCTGTGCTCTGGAGACAAGAGATGGCTGATATGACAGCCATTAGGAGAGTGCTGCAGAGAAGAAGTGGCTGTGCTGTAGCTAAGGCTGTGCTGGGATAGAGTGAGATGGGGCTGGTTCAATCGGTTAGCACCCAGCGGCTCGATGTATCACAGGAGCCCCGATAACAGACAGCCACCCAATGGCAGCTTTCTAAAGCTCTAGCCTGTGTTTGAACCCATTCCACGGCTTTGTTGGGTTAACCTGTAACACCAAGCATGCTTTATAAATAGTGTTTCACAATTAATGTTTATCCCCCCCCCCCCCCCACCCTGTGGTGGACATGTTTGCTATTTTAATCCCATTACTTTGGATGAGATATTCCATTTTGTATTTGGATTTCCTGTCCACTCAGGGGATTGGGTCACGCTTGGTTTCCCACGGCAACAATATGTGCTGTTACACACTGGTGGCATCATCCAGCGCTAAGGTGGAACATTGTGTTGCCGTGGGTTTCCCCATCGGTCCAAATAGCCCGCCATTCCTTTGAGTGATGGCCAGTGGTTGACAGTAAGGTGTGATTGCAGTGAGTCTTATGGCCCATCTCTCTGCATTGTCCTGACGTTAAGCAGAGTCAGCGAGGGGTCAAGCCAGCCACTGTTAGGAGAGAAGCAAGTGGGGCTCTCTCATCCGATCCATCATGAGTAGTCTCAGCACAGAATGAGATGGGGGGGCCCTTCCAGCCGTCTGTGACCCCTGGCAGTCAGGACTCATCTTCAATTTCAGCTCAGGTGGCAGAATAAATGTTAACCTTTGATAGGAAAATGTAAAACCTCTATTGTCTACTGAATGTGTTGATAGCAGTTACAATTGAACGTTGCTTTTTAAATGTAGCCCTCATTGGACCACAACACTGTAGATAGTTAGAACCAACAAGCATGTTTATCCACCAATGAAACACGTAGCTATGCATCAATACAGTACAATGCATGGAAAGCTGTTTCAGACATCCAGTTAGGAGGCTCAGACACGTAGCTATGCATCTATACAGTACAATGCATGGAAAGCTGTTTCAGACATCCAGTTAGGAGGCTCAGACACGTAGCTATGCATTGATACAGTACAATGCATGGAAAGCTGTTTCAGACATCCAGTTAGGAGGCTCAGACACGTAGCTATGCATCTATACAGTACAATGCATGGAAAGCTGTTTCAACCATCCAGTTAGGAGGCTCAGACACATAGCAATACATCTATACAGTACAATGCATGGAAAGCTGTTTCAGACATCCAGTTAGGAGGCTCAGACACGTAGCTATGCATCTATACAGTACAATGCATGGAAAGCTGTTTCAACCATCCAGTTAGGAGGCTCAGACGTTGTTTACGGATTAAGTCACAATCACTTTATACCCATCCCTTTTTCAAAATCCATGGGACGTATTAAGAGAGGTTTGTGCCACAGCTGAGTCACATGAGAGTGTCAGGTATTATTCCAGATTTTCATCAGGATTTAGATTTTGGGTCCCCACCCCAATCCGCCACAATGAGGCTCATTAATCATTTTAATGAGCACGGTGACAGTGGGTAGTCTAGCGCCATAACAGACATTTATTCCCAGCTCACTGCTGAGGTGCTGGAATGTCTATTCACACCTTGAGTATGGCCAGGTGCTCTGTTAATCCATTAAACGCTGTAATGGTGATGGAAGAAAGTATTTAATTGTGTCTGACAAAACAACTGGCAGTGGGTCAAAACATCCTACATAAATATGAATGAAAAATACAACGTTTAATGAATTAGCAAAAAACTCTGTCTATAAAGGAAATATTCATCTTTGAATGGTTGGAGGTTTCATTGTTTTGGCCATGAGCAACACGTGGAAATAGCCCGTGTTCCATTGAAGATATTGCGTGCCATGATTTTATCAGTTTTTCATTCTATCCCTCTCCACCCCTCAAGCACAATCTGCAGCAGACTTGGATGAGATTGCAGGCCCAACACAGAAGCAATCCCTGTACCATGAGAACCACTCATTGAGCTGTTGACTTAAAAATCAATAAACAATGGCAGGTTCTTTTGTCGTGTTACAAGCTAGACCTGGCCCCAAAAAACAGCTATCAGAGCCCTTTCAATCCCCCGCAGGTTAAAACCTGTAATCTTTGATTCATCACTACCTTTCACCTTTTCTTCTCAGACAAGGCATGGCCTTCTGCAGCCATTAATCATTCATCTCTCTCCCAATCTCTGCAGGCTATTGCAGACCCCCAAGACCACAGCGAGAGAGGCCTGTACTGAGGAAAGCCTGGTTGTGAATCGATTTGACAGGAGAAGACCAAATGTGCCCTGTCACATCAAAGGGTTTGGTTTGTCTAACAATATGCCCCCAAACCCGGTGTCTAGACGTGCTCTATCCGTTCATCCCCAGTGACAGAGAACGTTTTTTAGAGGGAAAAAAGAACGTCCGGTTGTGTGAATGTTGGAGAGAGTGAGGCCGTTGCACTTGGTGTCATCAGCCAGGGCCATTAGACAAGTTGTTAGGGTGGTGCTCACACAGAGGGTTTAAACAAGCCTCACATACTAAGCACACGCCAAAGGAAAGAGTGCAGATAGATGAGCACAACAATGTCTCCGCCTTCATATCACACCACATTACTGTGTGGTTGATTTAGTCATCCATTGCAGGACAGGTTCATGGCTTAGTGGGCAGCAACGACCAGAGGGATTGGAGGCTTGCTGAACATTTGCACTCTGCAATGCAACAGATAAGCCTCCAGGCCCATGGCCTACTGACTCAGAGTGGACCACCACTCAGACTGTTCTTGGTTTTGATTCTGAGTCCTTTAATATTACTTTTTAGCTTTGGTTGACATTGTGACAAACACCCAACGAAAGCCTATTGTGTTGCATAACGGGCCAAATTGTATTTCCAAATTTGGTCACAGGCTGTTATTGCAGTCGCTGTGAATGCACTCGATGAGACCCAGGTTTTCTGCTTGACGAGTCATTTTGTTCTGTCGCAAACACACACACACACACACACACACACACACACACACACACACACAAACACACGGCACGCACGCTCTGAAACTCGGCTCTGTTGTCAATCCAGCAAAACCCCAGAACCCTCTGGGAGTCCTGCTCATTTCAATATTTATTGAAACCTTATCAAAACCACTCAGAGAGACTCGTGGCAATCAATGCTGTTTATACTCCTTGCTGCAAATGGGCTTCTCTCAGCTCACCACACCATTGTTTGTATTGGTGCCACTCATCCTTATCCTTTGAAGAGATGATGGTAGAGTTGCACCTCTGTTATTCCACCCTCTGACGAGGGGGCACGCTGGCTGAACACAATGCGTTTTAATTGGCAGAGCATATCGTTTTCACATGCAAGGAAAGCGTAGGAGAATGGGAAGAGGGCAGGGACAAGCATGTTGCACAGAGGGCCCATTCATTTACAGCTACACTATCACTTGCTCCCCACTTCCCTTAAACTAATTGAGACCAGCAGTTGCCCCCCCCCCAAAAAAAAAGAAGTGTTCCACATGGCACACTATTTGTGAGACAGCAGGAAGCATGAGATAGAAGCTGCTAAATGATGAATGAAGCAGAAGAGCCCAGTGGGTGAGTGTTCATCAGTGTGCTGTGTCAGCAAGATGAAGGCCATGATGCAGCAGGTTCACATGATCCAAAGTCACCAGAGTGTCCTGGGTCTGGACTCTACCATAAAACCCATTTGACCTTTTTGGAGAGTTAAATGATTTGAAAGGTTATTTGGATTGATAATCATATAAGAAACGTCTCTCAGGCTGCAGGGCTGTTCCATCAATCTTTGCCTTCACACACGTATTAACATAACAATGAAATATATGTATGATATATAATATATATTTAATATATATATACGGACGCTATGTGCTTATCTGATCAACAGGGGTTCTCTCCATGAATATGAAGTAAACAAAGGAGAGTTAGTCCCCCGCTGGAATGGGGAGAGATAGCAAACCAAAGCAGAGTGGGACACCAGGGCAGGAATGGGACAAGGAGAGATAGCTAGCCAAGGGTAAGAGTCCTTCTGATTGTGAGCAGGAACAAAGCATGGACAGTCAGCGTACGGTTGAATAAATCCTTTTTTTAAATGAAAGTGTTGCCGAGAACTGAGTTAGGCGGGTTAGGGTGAGAATTTAAAGCTGACCATTGGTCCAGTTGGAGATGTTATGGGATCAAGCACCCAATCACATATCTGCTCCCTCCCCAAATAGTTATGTCTCATTTAGGAGGACTTCATAATGCGTATTATAACAGCATATCCTGAGGAGATAGAATTATTTACACTCACAACAAGAAGTTTTTATTTAAAATATGCTCTGTAAAAGGCATTTCAACAACTGCCTAAATGAGACAGACAAGGGTTTACCACGTGTGGGATTTCCTGTATTTCCTTGCCCACATGCAGATTTCCCCAGAGGATAAATGTAGTCCTTGATATTGTTTGGAAGCACTGGTAGAGGACGTCCATCTGGTTCTTCACCTCTGGCCTGTTCCCACTGCTCCAGTCTGGATGGGTCTGAGGGGGGGCCATCATTGTGCCGGCTTATCTACAGTAGTTCTGGGCCAGTGCAGTGTAGTACCACACCGGAAGCTTGTGATTTTTGAAATGTCTTTTATCCCCACAGCCTTTTGTCCTTCACTTACCTCACAGTCCTCTTAAAGAAAGGAAAAAGCATGTCGTGCTCTACAGAGAGCCATCCATTTTATTGCAGAGGTCATATCCTGTTTATAGGGAGGCATGTTTCCGATCCACTGTAGCTACAGCTGACGTATGTGGGAGCCAGGATTCCCTCAGGACGAGGAGCAGATGGCCCAACCACACCATGTCAGCACTTTCTCCCCGGCAACCTGAGACAATCCCTATGGTCCAATGAAACCGTAGACATTGCAGACACCTTCAAACTCGGTTTAGATTGCTTTCAGTGTCTCGCTTGTCCTTTTGGGGAGAATTTAAAAACACCAGATGCAGTTCCATGCAGGAAACCGCAAAAGAAGTAAAATATACATCCTAATAAGTGTGAGTAGGATCAATGGCTCTAACACAAAGAGGTAGGAATTTTTCATCATGGATATTACCGATCATTTTCTAATATTAGTTGATAGTTTTACTTTGTTTTTCTTTCCTGCGTCTTTCATAACACTTAAAAACTATCTTACCAAAGGTACAGATTCTGAACGGACGGAAGAAAATGTTACACCTCAAGTGGAGACAGGCATCATTTATTTGATGGACACAATGCCTGGTAGAAAAGTGTTAGGATCCCACTCTTTCCAACAGATCAATCCTATCAGCTGCTAGTATTGCACTGGCTCCAGATTCATGATACAGTGAACCTCTTTGGAAGGGGAACAGTTGTTTATTATTTTTCATCTTAACTCCTATCCTGATGAAGTTCATTGATCTACAAATTTAATCCATAGTCGCTGGTCCCATATAATTTGTTCTGAGGAGAAATCATTGGTTTGAACTAAGGCCAGGCCTCACATATAATTATTGAGATGTGCTTTTGATTGGCAGCATGATAAATGGCTGTTTGGCTGTGTTTGTGTTCACCACACACTTTGCAGTGCTACCTGTCACATGGGAATTATATTTCCTTTACTCATCATTGAGCACAAAGACACATATTGAATACCTCTTCCATCACTTAAGCAGAAAATCTTTAAAAATAACATACATAGTGTTGAGTGCAAAATGCACACAACTGGAAAATAGTTTGATTTGATATTAGTGAAAGCAAAGTGCATGCTTTGTGTTCCCTGATAGGCCCATTTTCTTCCTGCTGTCAAAAACTTAGTTGTTGAACTTTGCTTCCCTGCTTTACAACAAACTCACTTTTTTTTTGTATTGAGAAGCAAATGATTACACGGGGTTGCTGCCGGTCCAGAAACTCTCCAGGGACTTGATGCCAGCGGACACAGATCCCTGCAGTTGCTGTTGTGCATCGATGAATACAGCCTCTGGCCCTGCATGGCCTCAGCACTTATCACTGGGAACCAATACATTGTGTATCAAAACTAGACCTGTGTCGCCGGGCCAGAGAGGCACAACTTCAATAATAGCAACAGTCAACACTGCGAGCGAGAGTTACTAGCTCTGCTGCTGAAGCTCAATGCAGGTAAATGTTTACGTGCCCTGCGGAGCTGGCAGCAGACAAGTCCCATTGAATAGAACCCTTTAGTCCTCAAACAAGGATGGAGGTCGTTGGATTGGATTGTTTTTATCTTTTGCCACATGTGCACAGTAAAGCTACATGGAATGTGTGTGTACTCATTAGCTATTAAACAAGCATGGGGAACACGGTGTTTGTTTTTTTGTTGTTGGAGCTGCAGCGACCTTCAAAGCACCGCTCTCTCTCCAGCAAGTCCATTAAATCTCTTTTACTCTAGCTATCATCATGCAGAAGCTATTGCACAAGTTGGTGCAAGATGGCCATGGCAAAATCTGAAGCTACCGGATCACTAGGCTTTTTCTTAATTTTCTGTTCCCTTTTTTTTTAAGCCCTCCGCAGAGACTTTGAGTTTCTGCATGGCAGTCCTCTCTTTCCAGATCAATTATTCCTACCAAAATAAGCATGTGGAGGACATGAAATATTAAAGCAGTCGTTGAGCAGCGGCTGAAAGCCTCTCCAACATGGGGGTGTTGTATCTGCTTAATCTTTCATGATGATGGAAGGACTGCGGCCAGGAGGCATGGGAGTCACTTGGGGCCGTTTTCGTGGAGCCAATTCAGTCAGCGCTCCGAACCATCCAGAGAGGAGCCGGCTGTCCGGCACTCACATCCCTGGCCTGGTCCCTGGGGCTGCCTCCACAGTCCCGGCTCAGCGGGTTACTGAACTCTGTTTGTCATCACGGGGCTGCACTGTCAACTGATGTCTCCAAGTGGGTCCTTAGACACTGGAGAATAGAGGGGCTGCTTTTCCTTGTGTTTGTTAGCATTTCCTGCAGCTGAGCATTGCTTTTTTCTTGGGTTTTTCTGGAACTCTCTGCACACAACAATTTGACTTTGGAAACAGTAACGTTTTACCTGATTGAGAGAGTGTGTCATAGAGACCAACATTAGGTCTGTGCTAATGTAGTGTTTCAGTTGCAATGGAAGTAAGAATTACCACTACATTCAAATGACTACAACGTGCATGCAGAGGAAGTAACCTTCCAGCTCTCTGTGATAATTCCTCTGCTATATTGTTCAGTATGAATGTGGTGAATAGGAACGGGAGCTCTGAATATCATCACTGTGCAGACTTGGCCTTGACAAATCATGAGCACGCACTACATTAGTCGACATATTGCCACCATAGAGGTGAGCTTACTAAGTGATGTGACCAAAGTGAGACTAAGGAGCTGGTTATTGTCACCACAATGCCCGTCATCATTTTTATTTATGTGATTAAGGACCAGCCTGTTGAAGCAGTAGACAAGCTGAAATATTTAGGAACCTTCTTTGAATGCACATACATTTTTACGACCAACAAAGGATATGTTTTGTAAAAAGTAATGCAGCGCTTGTATCTAATCAGGAAATTCCTTTCAAGCAAGAACATTTTAAAGTTTAAAGAAGCCTTGTTGAAAGGGTTTTTACTGTTAACATGTGTACAGGAAATGGGTACCTAAGAACAAAAATAGACAGTCCTGAATTCCAGACATGGCCAGTAAAATGATTGGAACAGAAACAGCTGGGATGAACATATCAAACCAGATAGAGAGACAGAGGCATTGTGTCTGATCCCCTTCATCCCCTTTTTAAAGAATTAATTGAACTGCCCTCAGGAAACACCACAGCGGCTGCACCAACCAAGAACTTTATTTTATATTTAATAACATAACTTTGCTGAATGTGTAAACAACACTGGAACCATGTCCGTTTTTGTTGTCTGTACTGTGCATGTTATTGTGTCATTTATTTTGTTATTTGTTGTTATTTTTTTTTTTACTAATTTACTGCATTATGTTTTAACTAACCTGTGAAGCTGAAGTCCTTATTATTATTATTATTAGTAGTAGTATTGTTGTTGTTATTGTTATTATTATTAGTAGTAGTGTTATTATTATTCTCCAGCCCCTTGTTTCCCCTGCCAGTCATGTAGTGGGCATGTACAGGGTTTGTGCTACAGAATCACGTCTATCTCACCTAGCTAGGCTATCTCAATACCAGACGCTGTGATTGACAGCGTGTGTGTACGGTTGTAAGAATGGAAGAGTTAGTAGCAACACAGATGCCTTTGGGGGGGGGCTCTGAGCCTATTGCTATCACCGTATGCAAACTCCACATCACATTGGTCCCCAGATCAAACATTCCATTTCTCATTCTGAAATGGAGGTGCAAGACGAGAATCTCCCTCATCAATCCCTGGGAACAGCTGGCTATGTTTTGTACCATGGTTCACTGCACTCCCTGAGCATACTGTTCAGATGAAGCCCAACAATGATGCAGATACAGCAGGCTGTCTTCCGTTGGACGCAAATCAAATAGAAACCCACAGTTCAAACAGAAAATTGCAAATAAGGGCAAAAGTTATTGCCAGGGAGGTGGATTGACTTTTTTTGCGATAGAAAAGAATGTGGATGAGTTCCCTGAAAATGCTAAGTACTGTTCCTGTAGCAGATCTGATCCCATTAAGAGACACACGGTAAACATACGGTCATTCTCATGACAAAAAGACAGTCACATGATGAATTGATCTGCTGCACACAATTGACTCTTTTTGCTTTCATCAGTCCCTTATTGCTATGCAGTCTAGCAGCATCAGCCTATTTGTTTGGCAGTGTGAAATAATAAACAATCCTATAATGTCGCCCTTTACGTTGAACAGTGAAGCATGAATGAGGGGGGAACTCTGAAGCAAGCCAATGCAGAAATGTAGCATTCCATTTCCAATGAAAGTCAACCTAGAGAGAGCCCTGCGTAATAACTGTTTCACCAGGAGAATTACCCCATCATGAATATTTAAAATCTGATTGAGAGAAACGTCTATTATTTGAACTAGCGAACTGTGATGCCGTGGCTGATTATAAAAACTAAAACGGTTCTGCTGTTCAATTTACAAAATAAATCAACTGCCTTGCGTTGCACACACATGTAACCAGTATCTGGATGACAGGTGACCCCACCCAAAAGTATACGTGCATGTTTGTGAAGGTGATGCAAACACACACACACACACACACACACACACACACACACACACACACACACACTCACACACACACACACACACACACACACACACACACACACACTCATTCACATTCAAACGCAGATGGTAGCAGGCATTCTTGAAACTCTGTCCTTCCCATTTCAAATGATTGTTCACTTTAGTGCTGTCTAGCTGAGAGGGTTAGGATGGACAGTTTAAGAAACCACCTCACGTGTTTTTAAATCTCCTCTGACGCCATAGTGAAGGCCTCAAGCCATATGGACATCTCCTTCTTTTTTTCTACCTCTTAATCTCTGGGGCTCTGCAACAAATTAGAGGCTAGCATTGATGAATTATGGCATCCATCCACAAGCAGCACAGCCTCAGCCCCAAATCAATTTAACTGGCATCCCACTGTGAGAGAGGACCTTTTTTTTTAAGCGACTTTATGAGAAAAAATTATAGCATTAATTCTGCAGCCAGCACCAGCTGTTATGAAGACGTATTGCCATACTTAATGTTAATACACCTCTCCGCCCCATCATATCAGATGTTAAAGCCACAGCAGGTTTGGTCCATTGTTGTAGTTTCCTGGGTACAGTGTGAAATTAGTTAGACAATAAAACAATCTATGAAGACCAAGAGTTCCTGTAGCAGTGGGTAGCTTTCAAAAGTATGTTCTTATCGTCCTTGGGTAACCTTACTTTGTTAAAGAAAGAATGATGTCATCCAACAACATTGCTTAATGCTCTCTATCCATCAAGCTTGGAAGGGGCACTGTTTAATGGCTACTAAAAGTCACTGGTAGCCTAATTCAAAATGGAGCCTGCTATATGTTGTAGCCCTGTGCTTTAAGGCAAAATAAATGTCTGAATGACAGGCAGTTATAAACTCTCAGTTATCCATGACCCAAGGTTTATCATTCCATCTGTAATAGTCAGACCCTTAGTCCTCATTCATTCTGAGGTCAATCATAAAGGATAAGCACAGCTGTACATTTCCTAAACTTCATCTCTTGACCCTTTAGGCTGATAATACTTTCCTCACATTACATTCCGTAATGTCCACTTTGTGCATAGTATGAATCATAGCCTCTGAATAAGATTGTTTCAGATTTAAATCTGACTTTCCAGTTATTATGCAGGCATTCTCAAAGCAACAACAGTGAAACATGCAGATGGCAGCACTTCTGTAGGAGAGGATGGCAGATTTCTCAACAAGCGGCTTTTGATTTGTTGATCAATCCTCTGATGGGGATTTTTTCAATGTCCAATTAAGTCCACTTAAAACTGAAAATGGAAGTAATTGCTGAACTAGAACATAATAGAATGAAAGGCTTTTCATAAATATGCAGTCCCTCAAAATCTGCAGCTGTAGTTCATTTCTGAAGCCATTTGTGAGAAGGGGGCTGCTTCCTGCACATGTAATTTATACACACCTAGGGTAAGACTTTCCCGATTGGCACCCCACCATGTAATTTATACACACCTAGGGTAAGACTTTCCCGATTGGCACCCCACCCTGACATACTGTGCCAGGGGCAAGTCAGTGGAGGCTTCATTGGCTCTGCCCAGTACTAACTATCCAGGCCTCTCCTCAGTACTAACTACCCAGGCCTCTCCTCAGTACTAACTATCCAGGCCTCTCCTCAGTACTAACTATCCAGGCCTCTCCTCAGTACTAACTACCAAGGCCTCTCCTCAGTACTAACTATCCAGGCCTCTCCTCAGTACTAACTATCCAGGCCTCTCCTCAGTACTAACTACCCAGGCCTCTCCTCAGTACTAACTATCCAGGCCTCTCCTCAGTACTAACTATCCAAACCTATCCTCAGTACTAACTATCCAGGCCTATCCTCAGTACTAACTATCCAGGCCTCTCCTCAGTACTAACTACCAAGGCCTCTCCTCAGTACTAACTATCCAGGCCTCTCCTCAGTACTAACTATCCAGGCCTGTCCTCAGTACTAACTATCCAGGCCTGTCCTCAGTACTAACTATCCAGGCCTCTCCTCAGTACTAACTATCCATGCCTCTCCTCAGTACTACCTATCCAGACCTCTCCTCACTCACAGCCCAAATGATTTCACTCTGACTTTGTGTCTGCCTCTCCAGGTCATTGGAGTTCTCTTTGCCCTCTCATCTTTCCTTTAACTCCTCCAAATGATCCAATCGGGGCTTAACTCTCAGGGCTCCTGTCATCTTGAGAAAGATGTAAGAGCAGCAGAGATGTATTAAAATAGAATAGATTTATCAACCCTAATCGTTGATTCAATACGCTGTGTCTCCTTTCATATTGTCTTGTGCAGAAGGGCTCTGCACAACTTCTGAAGGGACAGAATCAGGGGCATTGTTGTGAGCTTAGACATTATGACAGCACAGAGAGATAGGATTAAGAGCTGGCAGCATAAGGCTATGTGGCTGAGAAATTAGCCTGTCTCTACATTCTCTGTCATTTCTGACAAAAAGCAGACTACATCTAAATAGCAAGTCACAAACGACCAATGACGACCAAACATCTTGTTTACTTGAGCCTTCGTGGAGGCACCTCACTGAGTTTGAGCTCAGTGTCAAACCCCTTCTCCATGCTGTGTCTTTGCCAAGTGCTCTATTGAAGGATGGTGCCATCCCAGCCACCCCCATCATCCCCTCCATAACAGCTTCAATACAGAGCTGGGCAGGTCTTTTAGAGGCTCTTTGAAGTTTGTTTCAAAGGTACATCAAACGGCAGCAAGGGAAGAGAAACATGGCTGTCATATCTAATTTAGTCACGCAGCATTTTAAAAACCATGCCATCTCAGCCTTGCAGTAGAGAGCAACAAGCTTATCATATGAATGTAGTTTTTGCATAGGATAGCAATATTATCTTAATGGATAATGATTACGTTTTGGTACATGTGAGAGGGGAAAGGGGTTTAGACAGTTCCACACCAACAGGAGAAGATCATCTATGAGCATACTGTGTATACTTATTCAGTGGCAATTCATTCACATGTAGCTCATTCTCAGAACCGTATCTTATTGGAGAGTATTTAATTCACATGTAACTCATTCTCATAACCTTATCTCATTGGAAAGTATTTAATTCACATGTAACTAATTCTCATAACCTTATCTTATTGGAAAGTATTTAATTCACATGTAAATCATTCTCATAGACTTATCTCATTGGAAAGTATTTAATTCACATGTAACTCTTTCTCATAACCTTATCTCATTGGAAAGTATTTAATTCACATGTAAATTATTCTCATAGCCTTATCTTATTGGAAAGTATTTAATTCACATGTAAATCATTCTCATAGCCTTATCTTATTGGAAAGTATTTAATTCACATGTAACTCTTTCTCATAACCTTATCTTATTGGAAAGTATTTAATTCACATGTAACTCTTTCTCATAACCGTATCTCTTGGGAAAGTATTTAATTCACATGTAAATCACTCTCATAGCCTTATCTTATTGGAAAGTATTTAATTCACATGTAACTCATTCTCATAACCTTATCTCTTGGGAAAGTATTTAATTCACATGTAACTCTTTCTCATAACCTTATGTCATTGGAAAGTATTTAATTCACATGTAACTCTTTCTCATGACCTTATCTTATTGGAAAGTATTTAATTCACATGTAACTCTTTCTCATAACCTTATCTTATTGGAAAGTATTTAATTCACATATAAATCATTCTCATAGCCTTATCTCATTGGAGAGTATTTAATTCACATGTAACTCATTCTCATAGCCTTATCTCATTGGAAAGTATCTAATTCTCATGTAACTCATTCTCATAACCTTATCTTATTGGAAAGTATTTAATTCACATGTAACTCATTCTCATAGACTTATCTTATTGGAAAGTATTTAATTCACATGTAACTCATTCTCATAGCCTTATCTCATTGGAAAGTATCTAATTCACATGCAACTCATTCTCATAGCCTTATCTCATTGGAAAATATTTAATTCACATGTAACTCATTCTCATAACCTTATCTCATTGGAACGTATTTAATTCACATGTAACTCATTCTCATAACCTTATCTCATTGGAGAGTATTTAATTCACATGTAACTCATTCTCATAACCTTATCTCATTGGAGAGTATTTAATTCACATGTAACTCATTCTCATAGCCTTATCTCATTGGAAAGTATTTAATTCACATGTAACTCATTCTCATAACCTTATCTCATTGGAAAGTATTTAATTCACATGTAACTCATTCTCATAACCGTATCTCATTGGAGAGTATTTCATTCACGTGTAACTCATTCTCATAGCCATATCTTATTGAAGAGCATCTGTCTCCTGTTCTGCACAGTCAGTCACCTGGCTCCTGTGTCAAAGGGAACACACACAAACATAGCAGCCATTGTGATGAAACAAGTTCATTAAGTCTTCAACGTGAGAGGATGCTGACAGGCCAATTTAGACATCAAATAAATATGTAGACATAGGTTTACTTAAGGCATGTGACTTAAAAACAGGTTTAGGTTAAGAAAAAATAGGTATATTTTGGGTAATGGGTCAATTGAAGATGCCTAAACAAATAATTCATGAACAAGGTATAAATGTATCTACTGGACCTCAAGATTTATTTTAAAATGTCCCATTTGAATTATGAATATCCTCAGTGGTAAGTCTCCATGGCCATTGCTCAGTTGAAGTGAACTGATTAAGCTTGACAAATTAGAACCACAAAGACACAATGTACTCTAATACCAATTTCAATTTGTAGGCCATTATTATTGTATTCTTATATTAAGACAAAAATTTGAAGTCTCATAATCTGTTAAATTATGAAGTTATATTAGAGCAGAAGTTACATAATTAAAGACATCTACAGGTGGCAAAGGTGGACATTATAAATCCAGTCTTGAACAATGATTCCATGGTATCAGTGCTTAGGGTGAGAATGTTGAAGTGTTATTGTCGATTATAGATTTATTTAAACTTCTTTGACACATTTTCTCCATACATTATTTATTTATTTAAAACCCAACTGAAAAATAGTTTGGGGGAATTATTGTCAAACGTACCCTTATTTACCAACTGGGGTTGGGGGCAGCTTGTGTCATGATTATGTTTCAGTACATGTATTTGACGCATAAACATGTGCATAATCCCACATTTATCACAGCCTCATCCTGGGATGTAAAAGGCTTAAAGGGAGATTAATACAAAAAAACACTCTCTGGTCACTGGGGCTATGAGCAAGCTACCAACGTGTCAGTCTGGATTGCCATGCGAGGTGCATCCCTTTGAAAGTCAGAACTGCCTAAAGGATGGACTGAAGCAAAGCATGCCGGAGATAACCTGGAAGGTCACGTCCTCCTAGAATGCTGTAGTCTGATTTAAACGGAGACCATCTTCAACAAAACGCTGTCTAATTACTCGATCTCTTAATCTGAATGGAGAATCCTCAGGGAGCCACAAGGCAGTCGGAGAGCGGTTCTGCTGGAACTCAGTTCTCCATCTCCCGTTCCCGATAACCTAGCTCTTGGGCAAGGCTAATAATGAAAAGAGAATAATGAATACAGAGTGAGCAGCATGCACGATCACCATCATGCATTTTAAAGTGAGAGCCCAAAGTCGTGTCTTTGCAACATCTCCTGGTCTTTCACACAAGAAATGTCTCAAGTTAACAAGAATTGTGAAAGTAATGCTCAGATGTTTTTCAAATTTTCAAGTGATCTGCTGGTTTATGCAGCAGATGGCATGAACCCCATGAAATAGCCGAAGTCATTAGCTCGTTGGTTATTTACTAACACATATCGCTCAAAGGGAAAATAGCCTGGCAAGCTGCCATTGTCATAACTAGGGTGCAAAAGGCACACAGAGAAAACAGTCCGAAATATCTTGACCTCCCTTGGGGCTAACTCATGACGGGTCCTTCCACTGCCAGGGATGCTAAGTTCACCTTGACATTCCCAGCTAATGGCCCGATCCAAAGGCCAAGGCACATGTTGCTAAACTCTTTGGGTTGTTTCTCTCTTTACAAACAATAAAGAGGTGCTGTGTGGGGCACAGGTAACATGCTTTAACGTTAACTTGCTTTCTTTTTACCTGCACTCTGTGAGGTGTTGAATAGCTTTATATCAAGTGCGTTTTCTTTTTTACTGAAGTCCCTCAGGGGGAGTTTATCAATCCCTGTCTTTACAGGAACGCTGATAAAGCCAGAGTGAGTTAATCAAATACCCGGACCTGCAGGTAGGTTTCATAACAAACATTAAAACGCCCGCAATTCGCAATTTTCCTCTGTGTCATTTGAAGATTACGACGGTTATTCAATCTCCAATTTACGTGATCAAATTGATGGCTGGAAGTGAAAGTGGTGTCTAGATTGAACCGATGTTTGTAAGCTCATCATAGCTATGTTCTTTTCCTAAGTGATGACGTGTCAGCGATTTAAGTGTCGAAACACGGTTATATGTATCTACTGGAACAAGCTCTAGTTTCCGTGGAGATGGTGCAAATGCCGAGGCTTTCTCTGCCCCACTTATACAATCTTTCTTGTGATGATTCTCCACACAGAGTGTGTGTGTGTGTGTGTGTGTGTGTGTGTGTGTGTGTGTGTGTGTGTGTGTGTAAATGTGTCATCTGAGCAGCGGGGGATAAGCGCAGAGCATTCTCCGGAGTTCGACGTCGGCGCCTACCTTGATTTTCTTTTCCTCTCCCTGCTTGTAATGTGCTCCCATCTGGCGAGACATGGATGAACGTAGTGAGGTAGGAGAGAGAGGAAGGGGCGGGGGGGGGGGGGGAGGGGGGGGTGGGGGGGGGGGGGGAGGGGGGGGGGGGGGGGGGGGGGGGGGGGGGGGGGGGGGTGGGGGGGGGGGGGGGGGGGGGGGGGGGGGCGGGGCCGGGAGGCCGTGGTTTGGCTGCAGTCTGAATAAATATCATGCTAACCAGCGGAGAGGAGAAGGGTATGTAAGAAGTCCAGCAGGGCCCTTTCCTTCATGGAGTGCCCGACCCAGTAGACCACCAGCCAATGCCATGCAGATAGACGCCAAACTGAGTGCCCACCCAGTAGACCACCAGCCAATGGCGTGCAGATAGACGCCAAACTGAGAGGGAACCATTGCTGCCAGGGGAAATACCTGTTAGGCATCTGATGCATAATTGTTGCAGCTGGACAAATTAAAAGATCACCAAAGCTCTAAGTGAAATTTTGACTGCATGATCAGTTGTAAAAATGTAACTAGGGGAAACTAGACGGATAATCTCCTGCTTAGCTATTGTGTGTGTTAGAATGACCAAATTAAAGCAGCTAGTGTGAGGATTAATGTTAATCATTGTTGGGCATTAGATGGTCGAGGCAGAACATCAGACCAGCCTGTTCTTTCCTCTACCTTCCTCTGGTATGAGTCTGTACACTTAAGCAACCTCTTTATAAAATAGTTAAAAACTTCCTTTGGTATGAGTCTGTAGACTTAAGCAACCTCTTTATAAAATAGTTAAAACTTCCTTTGGTATGTGTCTGTAGACTTAAACAGCCTCTTTATAAAATTGTTAAAATAGGGTTAGTGCTGTCGTTCCATTATAACACAAACATTACGTTTTGTACAAAGGAATCATCATGCAAACTCTTGGCAACAAAGACAGTGCTTTGTTTTAAGGCCAAGCTGCCATGAAGTTGTATTGTTTATTTTACGATACGCCTCCACACCGTCACCTTTTAAACAGTAATTAACTGTTTCTTGCAAAAACATAATTGTCACGGTTGCTTGTCCAGGTTCAACATTCAATTTGACCATCTTTATTTTGAAATCATCGGGTTTCCATTGTGTTTTCTTGGTTGCTATTTGATAAATGCACTGTGATCCTTAAAAGTCCTATCGATTGTTTTTCAAAATGGGTGTTGAAGAGGAAGTCCTCACAAAGCAGAAATGATCAATTAAAAGGCGAGAAGTGGTGGATCTCTTCTTGGTCGATAGTGTTGTGTGGAGTTATCACTCCGATGGATATGAGACACCATGCCACACAGAAAAGGCTCGGTTCCTAGGGGTTGTTATCTGTTCCTTTGCAGCCTTTTGAACACCTTGCAGCAGCTCCAAGCCTAATGATGTGCAGTGTCTGTTGCACCATGCTGTGTAAATAACCAAACATGGATCCGGTGAGAATTACGCTGAAAATTGTAGATCACTACTTGATTGAAAAGATTCATGAATTATTTACAGAACAATACTCCTATTTCTTCCCTCCTAAAAAGGTTACATAACATTGCGTTGAAAGGTCTTACGCAATCAATCAAGCCTAATTTCTTGATCAAACTTTTTAAATTATGAATGCAATCGTTTTCAATAAATGAACTGTATACTTAAAGCAGTGGCGTCATTAGAACCTTGAATACAGTTTGCGTTTGAATAATAACACAAAGTAAGGCGGAGTGTGACTTTGTCTGCCCAAGGTACCAGGAGCTTAACCCCAGCACCTACCATGGAGATGGCTGTCAGCAAGCCCAGTGTGGTCCATCTATCACTCATAGCACACAGCCCCTGGTACAGCCCCGATAGGATGCAGGCCAGGGACGCTGGGATCAGATTCAGAAGGGCTGAACATTGGACCCATTATTTATCACCTTGGCCATAAAGCACACACAGCTGGACAGGAGAAGGGAGGGGGGAGGAGGAGGAGGAGGAGAGGAGGAGAGGAGGAGGGAGGGGGGAGGAGGAGGAGGAGGAGGAGGGGAGGAGGAGGAGGAGGAGGGAGGAGGAGGAGGGAGGAGGGAGAGGAGGGAGGAGAAGGAGGAGGAGGATGGAGGAGGAGGAGGAGGAGGAGGAGGAGGAGAGGAGGAGGGAGGGGGGGGAGGAGGGAGGAGGGGGGAGGAGGAGGAGGGAGGGGGGAGGAGGAGGGAGGAGGGAGAGGGGAGGAGGGAGGTGGGGCGCTGGGATGGGAAGGTAATGGTGATTAAAGCTGTCATGGAGCAATTATGGATGACTGACAGGATGTGTTTGAAGGACAGGCAATGCCCAGGGTAGAACACAGTAGAAGCATGGTAGAGTTAAACACTGTGTTCTGGGCAATGCCCAGGGTAGAACACAGTAGAAGCATGGTAGAGTTAAACACTGTGTTCTGGGCAATGCCCAGGGTAGAACACAGTAGAAGCATGGTAGAGTTAAACACTGTGTTCTGGGCAATGCCCAGAGTAGAACACAGTAGAAGCATGGTAGTAGTAGAGTAAACACTGTGTTCTGGGCAATGCCCAGGGTAGAACACAGTAGAAGCATGGTAGAGTTAAACACTGTGTTCTGGGCAATGCCCAGAGTAGAACACAGTAGAAGCATGGTAGAGTTAAACACTGTGTTCTGGGCAATGCCCAGGGTAGAACACAGTAGAAGCATGGTAGAGTTAAACACTGTGTTCTGAGCAATGCCCAGGGTAGAACACAGTAGAAGCATGGTGGAGTTAAACGTGTGCCATGACCTTGGAATGATGAATAGACTAGTCTGTCATGGGTTTGAATAATACCCCACTGTGTCAAGCCCAGATCAGTCATCCTTATGAGAATACATAAAAGTCATATTTGTTTCAGCAGTTTTCAAGACTTTGAGATACATAAATATCTCATTTCAGCAAATCTGTTGAATTATCATACCAAATCCAAACTCCTAAAAATTATTCAATAAACTTTCCTCGCACATTTTAATTTATTTCATAGTATTTTAGCCGGAATAATCAAGTCAGGAATGAAATTCACAGAGCAACAATGTGGCTCCTCTAGCCATGCACTAACTGAATGCTTAGAACAGTGAGCAGCCAAGGACAGACAGATATTACTGGGCTGTCTAACCCAATAGATTTGGGCATTAATATGCACTGGCCTTTCATTATTACTCTGTGGGCATGACCAGCGGATGGAGTAAAACCTACCAGACAATAGAATCCCTCATAAATGCCTTGTAGGGCTTGAGTGAGAAAATTCAATAGTGAGCTTAGGAAATGAAATGGGCTGTATGAAATGAAAAATGATTGGGAATGATTACTTTTCCATTCCTCATTCTGTTGCTATGGGAGGCCATGAATGCGTGTCCGGGTTTTTCAATGCTGTCAGGTCTACTGCCTGGCATTGTGCGCGCTGACGATCTGATTATCTGAAGCATTGCCAGTGGCCAAGTCACACCTCCTCATTGTCATAGGCAGGAACACATTTTAGGGTCTGAAAATAGAGCTGGACTTTTCCCATCTATGGCCATGACTCCAGTCCATAGAGAAATGTAATGAAATGTATAACTTTTGGCTTCCCCACCATGGCCCTGCCGGTCGATTTCCCTTTGGCTTGACCCAATCCCAGGGGAATCAGCAGTGTGGATGAGTTCTGTGGGGGGGGCACAACAGGTGGAACTTTACTGTATCTCTGCCTGCGTCCTTCACACTCACGATACACATAATCAAGAAGGAATGCCTGTGTCTACCAGTTCATACTCCCTGTATTAAGGAGTAAATACTGTCACATTAAAGTGGAAGGTGAGATGTTTGGCTCTGAAACCAGATCCAACCATTTAAAGTGAACTGTAAAGAACACGCTCAAAGCCGTCAAGATAACAAAAACGACAAAATATTAAAGTAACGTATCTCTTTTGGGTCGTTCACAAATGGGTTTGGCAATGAACACAATGTGCCACTATAGAAATCGCATTCTGACTGTATGTACGTCGTCATAACAACTCGCCACCAGCCAGCGCACAAACACTAACTCTGCATCAATGCCAGCCAAAACATTATCACTGTGCAATCGGCTCAATTGCTGTATCAAACCTCTTATCAGCCCAGTGCGCTGAGGAGGCCTGCAGCACTATCAGATCCCTCTCATGAATGAGCCATCCACAGCCCAACGACACTTTTCATTGGCCTGTGGATGAGTGAGCTCATGTGGAGCACATAAAGAGTTTGGAGGGTTGGGAACAAGCTAAATCAAAAAACATCAGGAACCATGCTTGAGTTGGGAACAAGCTAAATCAGAAAACATTAGAAACCATGCTTGAGTTGGGAACAAGCTAAATAAAAAAACAGCAGGAACCATGTTTCAGTTGGGAACAAGCTAAATCAAAAAACATCAGGAACCATGTTTGAGTTGGGAACAAGCTAAATCAAAGGACATAAGAAACCATGTTTGAGTTGGGAACAAGCTAAATCAAAAACATCAGGAACCATGTTTGAGTTGGGAACAAGCTAAATCAAAGGACATTAGAAACCATGTTTGAGTTGGGAACAAGCTAAATCAAAAAACATCAGGAACCATGTTTGAGTTGGGAACAAGCTAAATCAAAGGACATTAGAAACCATGTTTGAGTTGGGAACAAGCTAAATCAAAAAACATCAGGAACCATGTTTGAGTTGGGAACAAGCTAAATCAAAAAACATCAGAAACCATGTTTGAGTTGGGAACAAGCTAAATCAAAGGACATTAGAATCCATGTTTGAGTTGGGAACAAGCTAGATCAAAGGACATTAGAAACCATCGTTCTTTGTCCCTTGGGGCAGTCACTAGACTCCTTAATCAGACAAATGTCGCTCCTTGGGTTTTTACCAAAGTTTACCGAGCCAAACTCACATTTTGCTAAGCCGAGTATTTAATAATACCCACACTTTTTATGCTGGTGAATATGCAATGGCAAGGTGGTATTCTCATAGACCAAAGATGAGATTTTGTATGTGTCGCAAATTCATTGTCATTCACTGTAATATGAAATACATTTTAGGACAAAAGCGTTCTTTTTATTCCACCACTGTAATTCTTTGGAAAGAAGATAAGATGTTCACTTCTACCAGCATACACGAAAAGTGCATTTTCAACCAAAATCACATAATAGGCATACTGCATATTTGTCTTACTGTAACATGGACGAGGACAACAACCACCGTATTTGAGTGGAGTGTTGAAACTAAAGTTCAGGGTCGAACAAATTCTGTCAATAATTTCCCCTTTCCTGTGTAAGCTCTGAGATATTCTGTAATGAACTCATAAAAATTCCTGCCACCATTGAGGAATGCTCTACTGAGATATGGTTTTCCCTGCTTCTCTGGTCTGGAAATAGCAGCCGATATGTGAACACAGTAATAAAGAATGGTGTTAAATAGTTTGTGGAGTAAACAAAAGCACAATGCGTCTAATTACTTATCAGCAATAGATCTGATTACTGCACTTACAGCAACATGATCCATATGCCATGCTAATGAGAAAAGAATGTGTTTATGAGAGATGTTGCAGCGTCAAGTCCTTTTTTTGGGACCCATCTAGTAAATCCTAAAATTACTGCACAGCACAAACCTAGACACACGCATAAACAATGTGAACTGCTCTCCTTATTGCCAACGTGTTACGTCTCTATTTCCAGTTGGAAGTACCTTGTTGAGATGATTGTTTCCAGTAATGTATTTCCATACTGCCACTGAAAGCCACCGGATATTTTAATCCATAGCTCTCAAGTGTGCCCCTACTGAGGAACCAAAGGATTTTCCTCTCAACAGCACATTCAGTGTGCAGTCAATTACAGCTGATGGATGAAACCTGAGGAACTCAGCTGTGCTTCTTCCTTTCTGTTCCAATGGCACTGTGAACTTCCTTAACGGTGCAGCTGGGGGGAATCTTTCAATGCTGGTTTTAATGCATCATACCCTCACCCTGTCGATTTCCGATGGCATCCTAATTTATTCTTTTGGGAGCTTCCCTGCCGTTCTATGCACTTTTCCTGCCCAGCCTTAATATGGTCTGTAATGACCTGCAGCTATTTCACTCATTCAACATTTGTAGCTTTTGATTTGCAATCTGAAGAAATGTAGTGTCAGATCAAATGTGACTCCAAATCAACATCTCAAAACGAGTTACTCTAGAAAGTAAGACAGAGCTGTGGGTATCTGCTCAATCAACTCTGTTATCTGCTTGGCACCCTGAGGTTACTACAGCAAAGCTCAATGCGCTCTTCCAGTCAACTTCCTGTTGGGTACCTTTTCAAACAAATGAAATGCTTCAATATAAATAAATAAATAAAACAATGTATTATTATGATTTCCCCTATGGTGCAGGGCAAACGTAAGTACTTGTTATGCTGTCTGATGCTTTGTTGGAGTGTGTTTTGTTTAAAGAAAGACCATCTAAACAGGAGTGTGTTTTGTTTAAAGAAAGACCATCTAAACAGGAGTGTGTTTTGTTTAAAGAAAGACCATCTAAACAGGAGTGTGTAGTCTATTGTTTTTGTCGCATGCAATAATGTGAACCAACAGTGAAGCACTTTGGCACCCAGTGGCATTATTAGAACCTCCCTGAGCAGGAGATTACATACACCACCATTCATCTGGAGGGGCAGCAAGGCTTTCTTATTAAATTAAGATATGGCCATTCTGTTTTGGAGTACATTCTTTACCTCCCTAATTATTTACACATAGATAAAAATAGAAAGGGCCTCTATAGTCCGTAGAGCTTAGTAAACATTTCCAGTGAGGACATTTCAATACAATAGGACATCACAAGTGTATTTTGCATTGCACCTTGCCGTTCTAATGCTAGGGAATGGTAAGCCATTTTTAATTGTGTTGGGAGGAGGATAAGAGAGAAGATTGGAACACATGAACGTGGTAAATAAGCGTTTCTGTCCTAAACTCATTAGAGACCATCTGGGTGGAGTGCTGCTAAAGTGTCACTGGCATACCTCATACAGTAGATTCAAACTTGTTAAGGTGCTTTCTGCTCCAATCCCATGAGAAGTAGACGGGAACAAATGAGAAAAGTTGATAGTAACGGATGCCCCCTGCATGTGGTATGGTAATTATGGTATGAGTAATCTGAGAGTAACTAAAAAAGAATGAGGCTTTCCTCTCTCATTTTGCCTCAGCAGGACTCAGAGCCACCAATCAAATTGTGATAAGGTTCACATTAGAACAATTCAGAAATAATGTGACATTCAAATATTATTTTTCAATTTTTTTCATTTATAAACTTCATATACTTGTCTTTAAAATAAAATGTTGAAAAACTGCTCACTGGTGAGTAAAACCAAGCAAACGCATTGAGCATGGCAGTCTCGTAATTACAACCTTACTTAACGAAAGGTGAACCACACAATACATAACAGCACACTTTAGTATAAGGTCCTTTACCTGTTTAGAAAAGGAATCAAGTTCACTGACTCTAATCCAATTGCCATCAGATCATAAGGCAGACAGCTAAAATGTGTGAGTCAAGCCTCAGCGTCAGACAAATAGGTGTGTGTTTTTGTGGATGCCAGGCAACATCAAGGAAGTGGACATTGTTTAATAATTGGCCTGTTCTCTTCTTCGCTAACTGTAATCAGTCTGGATTTGGCATCTCCTCCTGTAATGAGGTGCCTCAGACCTTGCCTGGGGCCTGTTGTAGCTGCTCTGCCAGATTTGCACTTCTTAACCACTTTTAATCATAGTCCCTGGGATGAAAACACACTACTGGTGGTCTGAAGAACTGGCAGGCTCAAACCAGTTCAAAATAATGGCTGTGTGTTTTAGCCCATATTCCTTCCTTCATCCCTTCAAAGAGGAAGACACTTAAGGATTCCTCCTTTAATTTTAACAGAGGAATATATGTAGCTCATATCTAAATGAAACCATTTTGCATGGGAGTAAGAAACAGAGTTAGTACAGATCAGGTTTGCTCTGTGTAAGGTTTAGTAAAGGCAGAGCATTTCTGAATATGTTTTAGAAAAATTGCCACCGATAAATATAGGTTGATATATGATAGCATCAAGGTTTTTCTATATATCAGATATTTTTCATAGATTGTAGAGCAGTAATTGACATCCGTTAGGCTCGAGAAATTATATAAATGAGTGTTGCTGCCTGATACCATTAGTCGTAAAAAATAATGTGGGACAGTTAGTAAGGTTAAATATGGCAACTAGAAGTTCAAACTAATTAAGGCTCCTAGCCCAAAGTGTCCTATTGTTATTGTACCGCTTTATTCTCTCCTATTAATGTGAAACTCCCCTCGCTCAATTTCCTGTCAGCTGTTTTATGCTGGAGACTTAAAATGTGCATGCTGGTTGGTTCCGGTGACCGCTGCTCCCAAACTAACGTGACCCCAATTGATCTCATGGTGGCGCTATAATCAGCGATCCAAATTTGCAATCCTTGAAAGGGCATATTTCCAATACCATATGACCTAGAGTCACCAACCTCGGTCACCAGGTCCATCTTCCCATGATGAACAAAAAAGTCTCGGACCACCCAAGTTCACCATGATGCCATTTTCATATTTTTTTTAAACCCATCTCTTGATGTGAATGGCCAAATAGCATGACACTTCATAGATTGGCTTTAGAGGAGAGTCTAAGTTAACAACTACAAGAGAAATGTGATGGGACCAATGGTTGGCCTTGTTGGTGTGGCGTATGCTTATAACTCAGTCAAACTTATTCCAAACCTTCTGAAACGTATTACACTGCCTCTTGGGCTCATCTGGTCACGACCGTTACATGACCTGGCATATGGCTAGGACCCGTAAAATGCTGCTTGCAGTTTTCATTTTGAAAGTGTAATTTCAGAATAATACGTTTTAAGTACTAAGTATGGATGCTCACATGGCTAAATCATTTCCCACTTCTTCAATCTTGTTTGTTTGCGGTATCCAACAGACGCTGTATTCTGAAGGACTGGGCTGTGTCTGCATTTCCCTCACATGCTTTCGCTGCAGAGAAGACACCATCCATATGGTACGTTTCACACTCAACCATGCAAATTGCCATCATAAAGCCATGGATCATAAAATGCAGGCGTCTTCTAAGACGATGTAATTAAAAGGAGACACCACACTGCAGTCAGTAAGTGTTACCATTATCCACCTCTACACAGAACTGCTCTGGTGCTGTGTCCCCTTATCCCACTCAGTTTTATGCTCACAATATGTGGCACCATTTTGGGACTGACGTCTTTTAATTATTTTGACATTCAGCTTTGGTTTCGCAGGCAAAGCGAATATTGAAACATCCGTGGTTAACAGAGCAGAGCAGAGGCCAGCTATGCTGTTAGCGTTTTAACCAAACCTATTCTGCTCTTTGGAGGCTCTCTCTCTTCATGAAAAACATCTAAATAATTCACCTATCCATGCCCAGATGCTATTATGGAAGTTGGCAATAGGAGCATTATGAAAACAAATCAGGAAAACAGAAACACATTCTAACTGCATTCATTGGTTGCTCCATGTTTGTCAAAACCCGGGTAATGATGAAAAATGCCTTAAATATGTGTCTAATCATTTGTGTTTGTGTGTGGGGTTGTGTCTGCAAGTGTGCATCGGGCATTCAATATAGTGTGTGTGTGTGTGTGTGTGTGTGTGTGTGTGTGTGTGTGTGTGTGTGTGTGTGTGTGTGTGTGTGTGTGTGTGTGTGTGTGTGAGTGTGAGTGTGTGTGTGTTTAGGTATGTGGGTTTGAACGAGGCCGGAGAATTTTCAGCTCATTATTAGAATATGAGATTCATTCAGCAGTCATGCTGCAAACCAAAGAAAGGATGTTAAAATGATTGGTGTCAAAGGCAAGGTTGAGCTTCTTACTTTTCATTCATTCCTACAAGTTTCATGAGTTTTGCATAACCAATTATTTTGAATCCAGTGGGATACTGTTGGACTTTGTAATGGCCTCCGGCAGAGATAAGTTGATAATCTTGCATCTTGCTGTGATTATATTTTTATATATATACAGTATATATATATATATATATATATTGGTTGTATCTTATCTAAAACACTGTGCGCTACCCATCAGGAGTTGGAAGCACACACATCTTCATGAGAGATCAAACATGAAGTTTCAATACTTTTGCACTCAGGGACAGGGCCTGCCCTGCTAGAAAGTGCTTTATCATCCTCCACCAGCCGTGCAGTCAATGTGATAGAGGATGCCTGTTGAAAAACCTTGCTTGTTTCTGATAAGCCAGCCATGTAAACAGGAAGAGGGGCACGGTTGCCACGGCCGCTTCACAAACCCCCCACTTAAAGGGGACGCTGCTTTTTACATCCCAACAACATACATTACATATTTTCTATAAAATATGAAGTACTTATTCCCAAAAGATATTTATACATTTATTTTCTTACTTTCACATAACATCAAAACAGAACATCATGAAATATACCAAAGATGATAATGGATATGATTGGTTTAGAAGCCACTAGCCTCATTTGCATTACTCCAATAACATTCAGTCAACTCCAACTAGAAAGTTAAGGTTAACTGTTTTTGGAAAGATAACATTGTTGCTTTTTTCATCAAGTATGATTTTCTATGCTCAGTTAAATTATTTGCGTCCACCAATCATCTGTCCGTCCTCTTATGCTGATGTAATTCCCTTTTAAAATAATGGAATTTTTGCCAAGCAGCATGACCTTCAGGAAGTGACATCATTTTTTCAGGGGTAAGACAACTATGAGGAGACCATTACCGTAAGCACCATTGCTTTAGATTAACAATGTTTTGCTTAAAATGCTCACATAGCAGGGTGGACATTTGTCATAGTTGATGTGTGCACAATTCACTGATAATTAGTGCAATATTGTAAACTGAGCTACACCACAATGTTTTTGTAAGGTAAGCATACCCTGGCATACAAGGTGAATATTAAAAAATATAAGGTATTGAAACTTTTTGTTTTGTTAAGATTTCAGTTCTGAAAGACAAAGGATAGTAAGAATGACAAAATAAAAAATCCTTCGGCAAGTGTTTCTTCTTTCTCCTCTGCTCACAAAAATATGAGAACTACCAAACTAATTGGAGAAATATGCTCTCTGGTAGTGTTTTTTCCCCCAAACCTCTGGTTCTTGAACCGTTCCGCCCAGGACTCCTTAAACCTTGGTGCTATCTAGCGAACCAGCCTGCGTTTCCACCAGTTTGGAGGGGAACCATTTGAATCAAGGACACGTCATCAACGGAGGGCATTGCAGTGACAGATGAACCCGCCCAGCTCCACTTATGGACAACTACTTTTTGAAAGCCGGGTCCATTTCTGAAGTTCTAAAGTCTTTCTAGTTTGTTTATTATTTGTTCATGTGTTTGAGTGAACCCAGCCTTGGCCAACTCTTCGACTAGTTCGGCACCCAGCTTACTCTTTCTCGTGCTACTTTCTAGCTTTCCCTGACACTCAGGAGGCGACCATTCAGCCCCAAGCATTGGGTTCCATCGGCAGAACACCGCATGTCCTTTTTTCAGACAAAACCTCACTTGACTTCTCAATTGTTGCCTTCTCCATCCTCTCTTTCCAACCTGTAGATCATGACACGCCCTCTGCTGTCATCACAGTTCGCACTTCAGGTCAAGGAAAACCTGCTATTTTGTGGTTCCAGCTGGGAACCAGCTTTTCGGGTTCCGAACCAATTTATTTTTGGTAAAAATCCCCGGAAGGCTTAAAGCTAAGTGTGCCAACTGAAACCCGTTTCATGTTGGTGGAAAAGGGGTATCAGAGTTTTCTTTAACAACACAATGTCCACACATGGCCCTTTTTTCAGACAGACAGAGACACTCCTTTGTCTGCTGCCTATTATTCCCTGACATGTAATTAGGGGGGAAAAACATCCATAATATTTCATGTCATTGTCACTCCAGTGTCGACGGAGTCAGGAGGGAGGAGGGCTGAATCATACCAAACAGAAAATGACTAGAATAAGGGCTGAGAGGTAATCACTATCCGTATGCTGCTGGCTCTCAGAGACAGAATGTACCTTTATGTGTGTGTGTGTGTGTGTGTGTCAGGGGAGAATGGGGGTTTCCATGGTATTATGTGACTAGCAGAATGATGGCCCACCAGAAAATTAACCCTCATTACTGTGTTGGCCAGGGATGGACAGTTTGAATGGAGTAATTACTGCTGGCACACAGGTGATTAATGACAGGCCAAAGATAGTCCTGAGCGCTGTGTGTGGCGTCTGTCAGCTATGGTGGACCATATTGGATATTGGAATCAGCAACATAGCCTATTTCTCTTGTTAGGGGATAGTATCAACCCACGGCCATTCAGCCATTAATCACTATGAGGTTATAAACCTCAGATCACCTTTTCACATGATGACTTTAATGTGTTACTCATACAAAGTAATCAGTTTAAAAAACATTTATTTTCAATTTGCCCATATACAGCATGAGGGGGGAACCTGGTACTCCAATAATACTACTATTTTTCAAAGCACTACACATTCACAATTGAGTCCAAATGGTCTTTGACACCAGGCCCATAAGCAGCTGTAGGCAGCCCTGTCATTTGAATGCACCATCAGTGGCCGGTGGGTGACAGTTATGCACAACTTGACGTATGGTGCCATTACGAACAAATGCTCCGTCAACATGAAAGCACAACAAGAGTGTCCTCTCAGACGCACACCTCATATCTGTGTTAATGTGATCCTCAGGAGATGGATGCATTTCGATGGTGGGCTGCAGCTTCTAATAGGCCATTGATTCATTCCCAAAGCACCCTACAGTCAGCCAGGTCTGTGATTATGTATTTTCCCCTCGACAACACAGCCCACCACCTCTCGCTTTCATCCGTCTTATTAAAATGTGATGGTAAACAAGAACCCGTCTCGTCTCAACCTAAAGGTTCGGAGGAGAGCCATTTGAGAGGGTTGGAGATGGTTTATGACCTGTAGCACTGACTAGAAGAAAACCCACTCAGAGATGTGATAAGAGAAGAAGGACAGATCAATCACTAGACCCGTGAAATCCATTCATAGATGCTGGCTGAGACTGGCAGGGCCTAAATATTTTTCACAGCAGTATCACTGCCCAGCTGCTCCGACCATTTTTCAAACTTGCTTTTAAAGTCTAGACCAGCCAACATAAAGGTGGGCTGAGTTCTGATGCAATATGCGTTGTGATCAAGTTATACAAAAAAGAAACCAGATCCGAACACCAAAAGAAGAAAATATGGTTGTTTGTAAAGTCCTTTTAGCTAAATTTGGACTATGCACTTATGTCGCTGGCCTGGCAGAGGATCAGAGAGTAGCTGGATTCATATACATACATAGACTCTAATGTCATGTTTCATGCTTCTGATGGTAGGTTGAACACATGGTACAAGACCCGAAAGTAAGGAACCAGAATAGAAAGGTTCACTTTGCTGGGGGAGTTTCCTGTAAGTAAATTAGCTATCATAATTGAGGTCCCCCACTTTGGAGGGGGAAAATCCTAAAATGGACCCCAGTGTTATCGGTAGAACTCGACTGTAAATAGACACTGGTCTATGGAAGGACTCCAAGGAACAAACAAGAGCAGAGTTTTTTTAAAGAAAGTTGTTGTTCCCTTTCAACCATTTCAAATGAATGACAATGTATGAACCTACCTTTAAACATAAAACACTTCCAAATGAAATCATCATGTTATCAGACTCTTATCATCATGTTATCATGAAATCATCATGTTATCAGAATGTCGTGTCATCCCTAAGAAAACAAAGTTCCTGTTGAGCATCGAGTGTATTCCCAAGATGTGTACATTCTTTAATACGATTGTATCATAGGTTAGCCATGATCACATTTTTAAAGCGTGCTACACCTGTGTACAAAGATAGAAAACATTGTGTCTCAAATGATGTATTCTTTAATTTGATACAGCAAACAAGATTTGTTTGAGTTGTGTGTTCATGGCAAGCATTAATACCACATGTAATGATCAGAGGCATGTGGACCAGCATGGTGAAATTCCAAATACAAAATATTTCTACTCAAAGATTGTTGATATTTCCCCATGCAGTGCAGCTGGTAGCTGCTGCCAACCCTATGAGGCTAATAACATATATTTCTCCTTTGCAGAAAGATTAAAATATAGTTTTTTACATCATATCCCAACATCAGTCATCTCATTACCCCATTAAAATCAAATCAATAAAGAAAGAGAGCCCTTTTCTTGATTCAGAATGTTAACTTTTAAATCCACCATTGCCCAAGTTTAGCCTAGGTAGGTAATGGTTGTATTCAGACAGTAATAGTAGTTTGCAAAGCAAGACCAACCACCAGTGTATCTCTTTAAGTTACCGCATGGAGCAGAGCACCTATGAGCAGCCTTGCTAAACATTATCATTTCCATCCTGGGAGAATTCCCTTATTGATGTGGTTGATGTGAATACAGTCAGAGTAGACTGAGCATCCGCTTTAGACCCCTCAGAACCCTCTTCACCTCCAGTAGAAGTTATCTACTTTAAGCTGCAAACTGCCTTCTAGCAGTGGCCATCCTTTTAGAGTGCCCTTGTCAGATCAACCTGCCATTGTGTTTTATTGGGTGGCAACCTCTGCTGGCCTCACGTAGAGGACAGGTGCCACTGTAATGAGTACATCCAAATAGGCCATGCTTCTTGGTTATTTGGGCTGGTCTCTGCCCCTCAGCCAGAGGAGAGGTTAATGGCTGTCCCTGAGAAGCAGTCAGAGACGGTTAACACAGCCAAACACGCCCACACCGGCCACATGCCTAATCATCCCTGATGCCGGGCTGGACTGAAGGAGAGCGCAGAAAAGAGAAGCATTTCTTCTCTGGGTGTTTTTTTTATAGTGCTGATGGTTTCTTCCTTTGCAGGTCAAAGCACTAAGACGTCTTTGTGGTTGCTGGATGTTGGGGTTTTCCAGCCCACAGCTTACTTTGTCATGTTTTCCGTCCACCCCGGCTGCCTCTGTAAGCCTCTGTCCATATATCTCCTGAGGTCTCCCCATGGGCCAGGACGACAGGTCTCCTCCTCCCATCAATTCCCAGAGCGCTGGGGTGGCCAGCGACCAGGGGGGCATCATTCTTAGGCTTTTTTTGACTGAGTTAGTGTTTTCGAGACAAGAAAAAGGCTGTAACACTCAAGGTAATTTATTGTGTACAGTAAAAAGAGGCCAGTAAATTTAAAGGACAATTCTGTGGGTAATTTATCAGCAGCACACCCGACTGCACCTCCGTACTGCAGCTCGCGGCTGGCCTGAAGCTTGCCTCCTGTCAGGGATTCAGTGGGATATCCAACCCCAGAACCATTACGGTTTGGAGTCCCGCTGAGGGTTATAATTACTAAAGCATTAGCTCCATGGGAGGTAAATGAAGCCAGCCAGAAGGTTAAGCATGTTTGTACATGGCTGTGTATCAAGTAGATGTTGAACAAGAACAGAAGTGACCCAAATGTGTCAATTGTGGCAGATGAGGTAATTTGTACTTGATTCCAACACACTCCAAAACCAATCACCTTTCCAATTTGGGCTGAGGGGGCTAGAGAGAGAGAATTAATTACATTTCTTAACTTTCTGCATGTATTGTAAGTGCTTTAAATATATATTATGCAAGTAGATTTGCTACTTGAGATGCTCCTAAGGCTCTTGTATTAATAATTGTACTTTCCTATTCTTACTAGAACACTTCTAAACCAGAACAGAACCTGTAAGGACAGAGGATCATTGTCACTTTGAATGATATTGTCAGAATGGCCTTTGTGAAACAGCAAAGACTGCACATTCCTTTTCCTCTCTCAATAAGTAGCTTATTCATTGTCTCTGAACACAATGACCCAGATTCCAGATTCCGGCTTCCTATCTGCATTGAGGAACTGCATATAGAGGACATCAATAAGACACAGTCTGAGTAAGACCTTGAGTCCATGTCTGGTAATGTCAGGTAGCCTTTAGATCTAAATCACGTCTCGCTCCTGTCTCACAGTCCTTTGAAAAAGAAGAAACGTGCTTCTATCAAATCCAAACTCAGACCTAAGTGCATTGGATTGGAGGCTAACACCGACGTCTTTAAACTACGGTTCAAACTAATCTCAAGTGAACATCTCTCCCCTGCTGAGCTAATTGTATCCTGTGCGGTAGAATCTCTCATATATCACTTCTTGCGTAAACAGGATCAAAGAGTGTGTTGTGGGGGTACATTAGTTTGACAATGAATGTGAAAGTGTGTTTATGCCTTGTTGGTGTATGCAGATGGGGAGGCTAGACCTGAACAGCCACATGGGCCACTAACACACGGGCTCCAATCAGGATTGCCGTCTATAACGATTAATCAGCGTGAGTAATATGATATGGCCTCATTTGCATATGTGATGCTAATTCCGTGTTTGTCTATGATAATGAGGCAATGTAATTGGAGTTCAATTCATCAGAACAGAATGAGAAGAGGGCCGCTGCTAACGCTGAAATAATGCCCTCTCAACATATCTCAAAGAATCTAAACTCCAAGCACATCCAAACGGCGTTACTATCAGTGCTACCTCCTCTCCCAGGGAATTATAAGCGTGGAGTTACGTAGAGTTAACATCGTTGGAGACTGATTTGGATATACTGTTTTCTTCTACCAAGTAAGTTACTGCTAGGACAATTCTTGTGGTCCCATTGTTCTGTATGTCTGGCGCAAAGATAAAAACAGAGAGCTAGTCACCAGTGATCTGGTATTATGCCAGGACCATTCCACTGAGGACTACAGGTTGTCTTGTGATAAGAACAATACTATCTGTAAGGAAAACAAGGCGCTGGGCTTGGCACTGCAGGCTGCTCGTGGTCTGTGGAGACTTTAGAAGAGAGTTAGAGGGCCAGGGAGAAACCCCATGCTTAGCTGGAGTAAAGCACTTCTGCTACATCCTGGCATAATCTAGAGGGCCAGGGAGAAACCCCCATGCTTAGCTGGAGTAAAGCACTTCTGCTACATCCTGGCATAATCTAGTCGCGTCACGGTTGAATTCTCTTGCAAAACAAATTTCCTTTTACTGTCAATTTTCTTAAAACCTCTGTGAAAACCTGGTCTGCCCATGCAGGACTTGCCCTGGACAAACTTTGATGCTCCTATTTTAGATCAGATCTCTGTGCAGCACAGCACATAGAGGGAGGACCCCCCCCCCCCCTTCTTTTGAAGGGAACACAATGGTCTGAGCTGTCCTCTGCTTGACGAGACGCAGTCAAAGCTCACGGAGTGCAATATGAGACCGGCAGCTCACGCTCTCAGCACGTGTTGCCATGGCGATAATGACAGAACTCGTAGTCCCCCGTGCTCATGTCAGTAATTCAGTTGTTTTAGTGAGAGAGAGACTTCGGCACAGAGCCAAGCAGAGGAAACCTAAATGAAATCTGGAATTACATTTCGAATGAAAAATGTGAACACTCTGTATTGTCAACATCTCTGGAAGATTAGTAGAGCGATGAATCGAAATGATCGGCTGACATGTCTTTATGCAGTATATGAAACATAGCAGGCTACACATAGAGAATATTATGTACAATTATGGATTGTTATGCTGATACAGATCCTGATATAAACATATTCTGTAGCTTCCTTGAGGTTATCTTTATGTACCTGTGGGCATAATAATCAGACACAAATTAGATTTAACAATTGTTAATTTATTTTACAAAATCTGGTGGTGTACTTCAATAATCTATCACTACACTTAACCAACATACCTAAATTAATTATTGATCACCTATGTCTGATTATGTGGTCTGGGTGTCTGGCAAGTTTGTTTGTTAAATATGTTGTTGGGTAGTTTGTTTGTTAAATATGTTGTTGGGTAGTTTGTTTATTAAATATGTTGTTGGGTAGTTTGTTTGTTAAATATGTTGTTGGGTAGTTTGTTAAATATGTCGTTCGGTAGTTTGTTTGTTAAATATGTTGTTGGGTTGTTTGTTTGTTAAATATGTTGTTGGGTAGTTTGTTTTGTTAAATATGTTGTTGGGTAGTTTGTTAAATATGTTGTTCGGTAGTTTGTTTGTTAAATATGTTGTTGGGTAGTTTGTTAAATATGTCGTTCGGTAGTTTGTTTGTTAAATATGTTGTTGGGTTGTTTGTTTGTTAAATATGTTGTTGGGTAGTTTGTTTGTTAAATATGTTGTTGGGTAGTTTGTTTGTTAAATATGTTGTTGGGTAGTTTGTTTGTTAAATATGTTGTTGGGTTGTTTGTTTGTTTAGATGTTCAGTCAAATGTGCAACAGCAACTACTCTAATTCATACACAGAAATAATGCACATTTCAAATTCTCTATCATCTAAAGTTTCCAGTTTAGTCGAATTATTTAATATCATGTTTGCCATGGCTAACCATGGTATCTCTGAAGCAATGAACTTGTGGAACACCTTTTGTTTGCAAAACAAGGAATCTATTGTATATAACATTTGTCGAAACAAAAGTTCAAAGTAATTATCCAGTTGTATGGTTAGAAAACATGTCAACCTTTACATTTGGGACTGTGACAAAGTGTGTCCATAACTGTTTGTTGTGTCTTCTAGATATTCTCCCCTTGAGGGGAACCAATTTTATGACCTTTAGGTGGTTGATCTGATTTACTATCTTGGTTGAAAAGGTTATCAAATTGTGACGCTGCTTACTAACTGTGAATCCAGTAGAAATAGGCCTTGGAAGAGAGAAGCCTTCCTTCAGTTGATCCACTTTGCACCCCCCCCCCCCCCCCCCCCCCCCCCCCCCCCCCTACACACACACACACACACACACACACACACACACACACACACCCCTCACACACACTCACACCCCACACCCCGCAGGCGTCCTGGCCTCTGTGAGGTTTCATGATGGTTTCCTCTCTGCAGTCTTGGCTGTCCTGGAGCTCTGTAATTCCATTAGGGGTGATTGGTGTCTGTTTCTTTCAGTGTTGTCATGTTGCAATTGAATGAAAACAAATGTATTAGCATGTTCTGGTGTTGCCAATTATGAATCCTGTGAGCATGCTGTGTTAAGTGGCATGTGCGGTTATTGCATACAGCCCAGCCAACTGTAATTACAAAGAGCATTTATATTTGAAGATTCCATTTATAAGCCAAAGGGGATTACCATAACTGTGTCCTTGACAGGTATTAGACCTAATATGACAGGTGACCCATTCCTGGTCCTTTAATATGTCACAGGGATGGTCTGTGTTAATAACCTTACCTAATGAAATTACCTTTTTTCAACCCACAGTCACTTACAGCATAGGCTCATGAAGGGTTGATGCTGAAGGTGTTACATTAATGAAAACTTTATTAAATCCGTTTATCTCCCTTCTAACAGCTAAAAGTATTGGTTTGGCTCGACTCTAACCCGATCAAACTGAAATAAGAACTGCTTTAAAGTCATGTAATGCCAGCTAGCCAGAAGGGTACTTCAACCCTAAATTAAATTATACAAGCTAGACGGGAAAAAAATGAAATGTGTTCATTAAGCAATAAACGATCTACAAAAGTAAAGGCAAGGCATGATATAATATGAGTGACCCTAATGTACAAGACTCTCCTGTTAATAATAACAAAGTAAGACATATATTATTACTATATGTACCATAGCAAACTGCTACTGCTATAAGTATAGACTGAACTCCTTGGGGGATATGGTGGTTTCATCATAACTTTGGTCTGTGGAGGTAGCATGTGGTGTGTTTTCTCAAAGGCTGATGGAGAGCATTGAAGATGAAATAAGCCTTCCCTGATGGCAGGGCCCTCTCCCCCGCTGGGCAGGGCTCTGTCCCGGGTGTGCACTTGAATCAGTGAGCCTGATAAAGAGCTAGTGGCCATGGATGAGGCTCTCTCATTGGCATTTTAAAGTGCCATGCTAAACGGGATCATAAACAAGAGGGATGCTGTTTTTAGATGTGGTTGGGCAGTGGGGAGACAGCGTACTCTGGGGTCTACTGTGCTGGTCACTTCTCTTCAATTAGGCTTGGCTGGGGATGGGGGGGGGGGGCTCCATGTTGCTAGGCCTTCCAGTGGTGCACTTGCATCGTAGCACCGCATGACGCTCTGAAAGAAAAGTCCCAACGTCGGAATACTAATGTGATGCACAAACTGTGGTCGCCTCCTTCTGATCCAAGGTGTAACACTGAGATAGCCAAGCCACTCCAATGAAAAAGATAGCGCCGACATCACGGGCACATAATACACCGCCACCTTGGAAGTGTGGGATTAATGAGATATTAATAAATAAAGCTCACGGTCCAACCCCTGGGGACGTTATCAGTGCAACAGGCCTAGCTTACGGCGCGCGCTGATCTCAAATGTCAGACACACGCTGGTGCGGCTGTGTGGTGGCCCATTCTTAATGATGCAGGATGGCGGAGAGGCAGGGGCTTCTACCTCCCGCCTCCTCTCTCTGTCCACACGATGCCCGGGAGGTGAGTGGAGGGGGGCAGGGGACCAAACAGAGTGACTAGCCCCAATTCCAACTGCAGCAATGACTCCTCACTAGTGTTGCGTCCTTGTAGATATTCTTAGAACAGGCCAGGGGGAAAAAAACAGAAGACACGTTTCAAAAAAAGCAGTAAACGTTTCATCATGTCACGGTGTTTATGCAAGGCGTCATGGGCGTTCTCCAACATGACATGCTGGTGCCTCCCAGCCCCGGTGGTTTATAATGTATAGACAGAGGGAGGGATGACGCCCGGCTCATTGAAATGGTTTATAATGTATAGACAGAGGGAGGGATGATGCTTGGCTCATTTAAATGCTCATTTAAATGGTTTATAATGTATAGACAGAGGGAGGGATGATGCTTGGCTTTTAAATGGTTTATAATGTATAGACAGAGGGAGGGATGATGCTTGCTCATTTAAATGGTTTATAATGTATAGACAGAGGGAGGGATGACGCCCGGCTCATTGAAATGGTTATAATGTATAGACAGAGGGAGGGATGACGCCCGGCTCATTGAAATGGTTTATAATGTATAGACAGAGGGAGGGATGATGCTCGGCTCATTTAAAAATGTTTATAATGTATAGACAGAGGGAGGGATGACGCCCGGCTCATTGAAATGGTTTATAATGTATAGACGAGGGAGGGATGACGGCCCGGCTCATTGGAATGGTTTATAATGTATAGACTGAGGGAGGGATGACGCTTGGCTAATTTAAATGGTTTATAATGTATAGACAGAGGGAGGGATGACGCCCGGCTCATTGAAATGGTTTATAATGTATAGACAGAGGGAGGGATGATGCTTGGCTCATTTAAATGGTTTATAATGTATAGACAGAGGGAGGGATGATGCTTGGCTCATTTAAATGGTTTATAATGTATAGACAGAGGGAGGGATGATGCTTGGCTAATTTAAATGGTTTATAATGTATAGACAGAGGGAGGGATGACGCTTGGCTAATTTAAATGTTTTATAATGTATAGACAGAGGGAGGGATGACGCTTGGCTAATTTAAATGGTTTATAATGTATAGAGAGGGAGGAGAGACGCTTGGCTCATTTAAATGGTTTATAATGTATAGACAGAGGGAGGGATGACGCTGGCTCTTAAATTTATAATGTTTATAATGTATAGACAGAGGGAGGGATGACGCTTGGCTCATTTAAATGGTTTATAATGTATAGACAGAGGGAGGGATGATGCTTGGCTCATTTAAATGGTTTATAATGTATAGACAGAGGGAGGGATGATGCTTGGCTAATATACATGGTTTATAATGTATAGACAGAGGGAGGGATGATGCTTGGCTCATTTAAATGGTTTATAATTAAGGGAGGGATGCTTGGCTAATATACATGGTTTATAATGTATAGACAGAGGGAGGGATGATGCTTGGCTAATTGAAATGGTTTATAATGTATAGACAGAGGGAGGGATGATGCTTGGCTAATATACATGGTTTATAATGTATAGACAGAGGGAGGGATGATGCTTGGCTAATTTAAATGGTTTATAATGTATAGACAGAGGGAGGGATGACACCTGGCTAATTTAAATGGTTTATAATGTATAGACAGAGGGAGGGATGATGCCTGGCTAATTTCAATGGTTTATAATGTATACACAGAGGGAGGGATGATGCTTGGCTAATTTAAATGGTTTATAATGTACAGACAGAGGGAGGGATGATGCTCGGCTCATTGAAATGGTTTATAATGTATAGACAGAGGGAGGGATGATGCCCGGCTCATTTAAATGTTTTATAATGTATAGACAGAGGGAGGGATGACGCTTGGCTAATTTAAATGGTTTATATTTGTATAGACAGAGGGAGGGATGATGCTTGGCTACTTTAAATGGTTCATAATGTATAGACAGAGGGAGGGATGATGCCTGGCTAATTTAAATGGTTTATAATGTATACACAGAGGGAGGGAAGGAGCCTGGCTAATTTGAGTGGTTTGGAGGCAGTCTGGGAGCGACTGGGCCTGACAGTAATAATAGTTGCCATGCTCTGTAAGTAGAGGAGGGAAGCACTCTAATTATTCTGTTTTGTCATGGACAGGGCACGCTCTTCCTCTTTTCATGGCTGGCTCTACAGCACGTCTCTAATTCAGGCTGATTGAAGGAAAAGGCTGCTGGTTTTTGATTCCAATGCACAGAGAGGAGAGGAGAGAAAGGACAGGGCCGTGTACAGAAAACATGCAGCCATCAGAAAAACAGCAGGGTGACATTATGTCAGAGTGTCATAAAGAGGGAGCTGTAATAACCAAATGAGAGCTTTAAATCTTCAAACAATCACTCCCCCCCCCCCCCCCCCCCCCACCCCCTGGGGGCTGAGGAAGGGCAGGGGGGATTTTCTGCAGGCCACAGGTCTGGGAGCAGAGTGTCAGACAGCTGAACAGGCTCCCATTACGATTCTTATCCTGTAAAGAACTCATATAAATGAAAGCAGATTCCTGCCATATAAATCAAGTGTTCAGAGCAGACAATGTTCAGTTCTTCAGACAAGTCAAGCATGTAACAGTGTGCAATCTGAAATACATGTAATTAAAGTAATACATAATGACAGTGCATTATGTTGATTTGGGTGTCGAAGTATTCTGTTGTCTATTTAAATGACAGAACGATGGTCAAAAGAAAGCCTTCTGGATAACAATAGATTTCAAACAGAAAAAAACATTGACTATGCATGCTTGTGCCTGGATTCCATGAGTTTTGTGTGGTAATATTAAATTCATATTTCTATATTTCTATTCCTATTTTAAAATGTATTTATTTCTATTTCTATGTTGCAATTCTCAATCCTTTGTTTCCTAACTTTGCTGTGCTTTTCAAATGAAACAATCTAATGCCCAACAAAATGTTTTTATAATAATTTATCAAACTTTAGTCAGTTATAGTTTCCAGCTTTCAAACTGCAAAACCAAGAGGTTAAAAAATATTTAAGATAATAGGAAGAAAATACCAAAGTGCTGTGATATAAATAAGCAACCTATGGATGGATGAATATATTCTCAAATCATCTCAACCTATGGATGGATGAATGTATTCTAAAATCATCTCAACCTATGAATGGATGAATGTATTCTCAAATCATCTCAACCTATGAATGGATGAATGTATTCTAAAATCATCTCAACCTATGGATGGATGAATGTATTTTAAAATCATCTCAACCAATGGATGGATGAATGTATTCTAAAATCATCTCAACCTATGGATGGATGAATGTATTGTAAAATCATCTCAACCTGTGAATGGATGAATGTATTCTCAAATCATCGCAAAGGCCCTCAAACAAGAATTGCCATTCCATTTCAACGCTAGCTTTTTAAATAACACAGGGAGTCATTCTCAGCATGCACGGTCCTGTGTCCCTTAGGGCTGCATGAGAGAAAGGCAGAAGCACATCAATGCTGTCTCCTCCTGTCAGACTGAAAGCACAAACTATTTTACTGTTCTTGGATCAACTAAACCAAAGTCTTTTTTTAAACAGATGCAGAGTGGTATTCATTGCACTCGACGCTGTCTGATCACAGGAGCTTGAGATTCAGATTTGTAGACGCATCCAGACAGATGAGTTGGCCTACTTAATATTCGTATAAACTTAGAGGTTTAGGTTTTCCCCTAGAGTAATATTGAACGTCTTCATTCTTTGTCATAGCTATGTTACGTTGTCTGAGATGTCTGCCTTGCATTAATGAAAGCCAGCACTTAAGGCTGTTTTTTACAGAGACAATCACTTTCATAACTGTTTCAGGAACACTTTATGGCTTTGATTATTGCTCATTTGAGCTAATTTGATGAGATAATCAAATTTAAAATGATAAATATTAGAGTGAAAGCTTGTTCTGAATGGTGTGTTTTCAGCACAGAACAATGTGTCCAGATCACGGTGCTTTTAATTGGGGTCAGCTGCCAAACAGTGGTGGCTCCACTTAGAGGTACTGTGAAGTGGACAAATATTGAGTGGTAAAAAGTACATAAACACATAAACATTTGCATCACCGAGTAAGGTTTAAGCTCATCCTGTAATGATGACAGCATTATACCTCTAACCATGCCTGAATCTCACTCCCATAAGGGGAAGGGGAATAAGAATTCAGTTGCTCCCCTTTCTCCCTGCGTCTCTGAGATGATCACTGATCTTCCCAGATGAAAGGACAAGAGAGACACTTGTTCGAATTCCCAGTGAAGCCACGATGTCTGTACTAAGAGAGGACAGTGGACATGTAAAGACATATAAAACACTCCATGCATGGTGTCTGTACTAAGAGAGGACAGTGGACATGTAAAGACACATGTGGACATGTAAAAACACGTGGACATGTAAAGACACATGTGGACATGTAAAAACACATGTGGACATGTAAAGACACCTGTGGACATGTAAAGACACATGTGCTCCATGTGTGGTGGGCTGTCAAAATGGAGTTTCGGCATCAAATGTTTTCTCCTGGAAAATATGTAAATGCTCTCGTTTTACAGGTGAACTACAATTCCAGACATGCACTTGTGTCTGCTAAAGGTGTTTATCCACAGCACGTAGGCACATAGACGTGTGCAGCCCTGTGCGTCAGGCTATTGCTAATCCAAAGGGATCTGGAAAGCATGTCTTCCAGTATGTAAAACCCTAGGGAGATTGCTTTCCCTGCTGGGTATTGTATGATAGCAATACTAGAACACTTTGAGGAAGAGAATGAGTCACTTCCAAACACAGAGGAGAGCTACTCTATCTGGAGCTATAGCCTTGCCTACTCCACTTCCCCTGTCCTCAATCTTCCCCTGGAAGAATGCCATCACAACAAAACAAGCACTATACCTGCCTGCCTTTGCTAACTGACACTGCAGCCCAACATGCCATTTTAACACTGCAATATCAGTAGCGAACAGAGCTAAAGTGTGCTAGCCTGGATCCTCAGCCTTAAGGGGTTGAGGCTTTTGGACAGAAAACGTCTTGGCAGGATTTATTTCCCTGAGAATTTTGGGACCATGATTGTTGTTTTCTGATCCTAAAATATTTAGGATTGAGACCCTTTCTTAAAGACAGCAGGCTGCTAATGTAACAGATTAACAGGTGGAGAACAATCCCGTGCAGGAAAGAGAGGCAGTACTCATTCGTTTTTGAAGCCGTGTAGTTTGGACTGCTCTGTAACACTGGGAGGAAACACACACCTCAAACTTTGTCTCCGTGTAAAGTCTCAGTTCAAACATTGTTCTTTCTAGCTGTCTAATAAGGTGGACCTTTGGCTGTGGCCCTCCAGCTGAGGCTTCGCTTTGGTATCGCTTCTCGTCAGACCTTTGGTGAGACGTCCAAATCCAATTTAGTGGGCGCAGCCTGGCTTCACGGTGCTTCTACTGTAGGTAACACTGCTACTAATGACCGAGGAGAAGCCAGGTTACAGGGATCAATGTGCTCTGCTCAGTGTATCTGAGAACTGCTTGCTCCAGCCAGCTGCATTACACACACACACACACACACACACACACACACACACACACACACACAGAGAGAGAGAGACTGCCTGGTTAACTGCTACACACAAAGCGCAGTCCTGTTGATACGAACATGGCTGGGGTTTGGGTAGATGCCCTGTCTGTGGGTTTCTATGTTTTTATGATCCTCCATTATTATTTGCACATACGGCAGGCTTAGTTTAGTTTGCAGGGCTGGTGAGTGCCGTTCACCCCTCAGTGGACTAAACTGTGTCAGTGCTATGTTTGAGTTCCCGCTGTCAGCTGAACAGCCAACCAGTCACCTATGTCAGGAAGGATTCATTTGAATAAAAAATGAATAAGACAAAGAGAAAATGTAGATATTGCTTAGTTGATACTAACCATGAAAACAAGGTGCAACAGTAACCTTCATTTGGAGTTTAACAGATCAGATCAATATGGCTAAAATGACATTCTAAAGTTATTTCTGCAATGACTGTAATATAAATTACAGGGGAGATATGTTGCTTCAGTAGCTTGCGGACCTGTTTTATCTTGCTGTAACATGAATTCATATGAATCATAAGCCGGCACAGCTCTACAAAACCAACCTGTCTAGAACCATAGTGAAAAGGATTGCAATAGAGACAGAACAGGAGACAGTACAGCAAGATCATTGGAGCAACAAAAGTTCAGTTTCAAGAATAAAAAAATCAACTGTTTGGTTTATTTTTAAACCACTCAAATGCAATCATGCACACCCCTGGAGAGGAAGGTTTGGTTCAAATGATTATTAACCAGCCATTTTGAATAAAGAAAACTCGAGAAACGTACAAAATACAAAACTTCCCTGTGTAAAAACCTTTCCAAAATAATTGGCTGCTAAACAATCTGGTTGCTTTAAGCTTCCAGGCTTTCTTACCTTTTTTGTCAGTTTGGCACGTTTCATTTCAAATCCCTGTCAAACAGAACGGGTGTTAGTCTGCTTTGCTTGCTCTCAGGGGGCCAACTGACATGGTGTATTTGAACTGTCTAACTGTGTATGAAATGGGGCCTTCACCTGTAACTTAGCTTTATAGCTTTGTGATCATTCAAAATTGTGAATTTTGAATGCAACATCACCCCACCACATTATTTGGATAATACAATATTGCTGTACGGCCAGGTCTTGATTTGACAGATTACTTAAATGTATTTAGTTCAATGAATGAAAATAATTTTAAATTATATATTAGTATTTAAGTTCAAATCCCGTCAAATTTATAAAGGAGGCTCTCATGTTTTCACATATCATGAACACATTTTTCACTGTTTACATAAACAAAATGTAAGTGCAATAATTATGTGTACTGCTTCTAATTGAAAAAGCCTAACATTTACCCTGGCCCCCTTTGTTTTCCATCTGGCTGGCTACATCATTTGTGGAAAGCACCGCTGTATACATATGGGTCAGCTTAGAGGACTGATAATTATTAGTAATAGTATGTTTTGCCATGAAAAGAAGTTCTATCCGCATGAGATGAGATCCGTTAGTTTGATCTATTTGTGGACTTCAGAGTAACATGTTCAAAGTCATTGATCATCAGCGTTCTTATGTCACCAATTAAAAAACGCTGGTTGGTATTCAGCCATCATTTTCATCATGGATTTTTCGAGTGCCTTAAAGTACCTCTCCGCTGTGGTTTGTAGTTTCCCAGCACATCGCAGGTGAGTGATTGAACTGCGTGAGTGATTGATTTGAGTGGGAGGTCATGTTCATTGAGAGTGGACTGTAAGATGAAAAGGGGAAAGATATATTGCAAACCATGTGGAGAAATATTTATCTTCCACCAAGTTCACTCTGCTGAAATTATTTGAGCGATTGGAATTCTTATTAATCAGATGTTTTGTAAGACATGCCGGAAAGGTTATGGATCAGATACATATAGATATGTTTTTTATGCCTTGGTAAAGTGTGTGCCACAGCAACAATTTACTGTACACTGTATATTCTACCCAAAAAAACAATCCACGTTTCCATTGCAGAGCATTCTGGTAGCTGGCATTACCAGTAAGCATCAGCTGTCATTTCCACGGGTGAACATGAAATGTATCTATTGACTGTTTACGGTGGGTGTACATTCCCACTCTGCAGATTCGTTCTGTGTTTGTAGATAGTGAAGCCATCCTTCTTTCACCTGTGTACCAGTAAGCGGACATGTTTTGATGTCTCATTTTTCTTTGCCGGTGGTCTGGAGAGATGAAGACCATCTCTGGGCTGGAGACAGCCACATCACATCAGACACTACAAGGCTCAACAGAGTCTCCCAGTCTGCAGAGAAGTTTCCAGCCATGCTAGCTGACATTTCCCAACCATTGATTCCCATCACTGGTGCAACCTTTCACAGTACCAGGTTTTGACCTGCATGGAGTCCTTAGGGAAGCACCAATGCCACTGAGATCCAGAGAGACGGGGCCTTGTATCGATCAGCACACGCCTAAAAATAACAGGGACCCCAGCCACGCCAGTAAGGCAGCCAAAGTCCCACGTCTGCTAATCAATGGTGACCTAGAATTCTCTGCGGCAGATCAATACGCCACACTTTTCTCTCATGATCTAATGATCTCCTGGATGGGTCTGTCGCTCTCTCTGGCGGACGCTCTGGAGGGCTAAAGAAAATGTCAGTTGGGAGACAAGTGCTTTTTCTTTTCTGAGTTTTTCCGTCTGGAGGGTGAAATGGCTTCCGTTCCTACACAGAGATATCTGGTGGTAATCGGCATCGATGTGTTGGCCCTAGACTGTAGTCTAACGGCATACTCTAAAACGGTTCATTGTGATTCAAGGAAGCTATTTATTCAGAGTATAGAATACTGGCATTTGCATTGCAAATTGCTACAGGAACATGACCTTTAGAAGAGCCCCCTGCTGCACAGCCATCCACTGTGAAGAGCACACTGTTAGGAGAGCCAAGTTGTTGTTCCTGATCCTTTACTGGTTCATCTGTTTCATGAGGTGGTCTTCTCTCTAATCAGATCTCTTAAGTGATTCCTCACACTTGCTCTTTCCTTAAGCTTTCTCTCTCCTTCCCTCCCCCACCTTCTCTCTCTTGCAAAAACACATTTTGCAGCAGGAGCACCTTTAGCTTCAGGCAGTTTGCCTGTCTTCCCTTACTGTTCTCCTGGTGAATATTTCATCTTGTCTATCAAGTATCATTTTCCAAGTGTATTCACTTCCCGCCGCAGTGTTTCAACCATAGATTTCATTGTGGGACATCTTGCCAGTAAAGCTCAAGGAAAACTTTTGCCCAGAGAATCCGAACGACAGTGAAGGTGAATTTGAATGAATAGGAGTTCAAACAGCGAGGTGTGGCACCAGATGGTGGTCATCTGGTGCAAGTTGCTGTCCAACTGAATTTAAAACAAACCTCATTGTTGGCACCAGTCTCCCTGGGTCCCAACCTTGCAGGTGTTTCCCAGCACTCTGGGTTTAATGTAGCCCTTCTGAGCTGCAGAACAAAGAAGACAGTATTCTTTCTCTCTCTCTCTCTCCCTCTCTCCCTTCCTTTGTCTCTCTCTCTCTCTCTCTCTCTCTCTCTCTCTCTCTCTCTCTCTCTCTCTCTCCCTCTCTCCCTTCCTTTGTCTCTCTCTCTCTCTCTCTCTCTCTCTCTCTCTCTCTCTCTCTCTCTCTCTCTCTCCCTTCCTTTGTCTCTCTCTCTCTCCCTTCTTTTGTCTGTCTCTCTCTCTCCCTTCCTTTGTCTCTCTCTCACTCTCCCTTCCTTTTTCACCCTCTTTCGCTCCATATTACCCTCTCTCCTTTTTTTGGATTGCTCTCATCGCTCTCTGCATCATTGAGCAGAGTGACAGTCATGTAAGCTGTCAGACATTTCATGGCACCAAATCCTCTACTTAGTTCCCTCACATGAAGCATCGAGAGGATGCATCACACTTGTTTGAGTTTGGCCAATTTGTACCCTCAGGCTGTGTCCCCCTAATCGGGGGGGATAAGAATCTAATTCATCTTCACAGATGGCAGAGATGAGACATAAAAAGAAAAATAGAAAAATGTGCTGAGGTCAGTGCTTCTAAAATAATGGACATTCTGGAAGGACTGGGACTGTATTTCAGGAACAAATCTACAGTATATTCAGTTATGTTTAAATCAATATGTCTGTTCATTCACAAATGTATTATTCATTGGGCATTTTCTCCATGGAAAAGAGAATAACAATAACTTGAATTTGCTGTGCTGTGGCACATGCATTAATGTAGTGCAATTTCATTGGTAAGCTGTGCTACTGCATGTGTGTGTGTGTGTGTGTGTGTGTGTGTGTGTGTGTGTGTGTGTGTGTGTGTGTGTGTGTGTGTGTGTGTTTTGTTGCCGGTGGAATTCAAAAAGAGTGAATGAGAGAAAGATAGTGATAGACATATTCCTTGTGATTGTGTTGTGTAAATGTGTAGAGACGTTTGTGTGACATTTGTGGTAGTATGGATGGTTCATGTGAGTGTGCTTATGTGATTCAGTCAAATGTCTGTCATCCTTTCCAAGTGATGCCCTAAAGGATATTTGAGGACCCCAGGCAACCCTCCATATATTAGGACAATCCATCAAGCCTCACTGTCCCCCGAAGCTTGCCTTAGCTGAACCTTTGAGGAGAGAGATGGGGGAAGATGGCAGGGAACACTTAGCTGAACCTCTGAGCCACAAATCATCCAGTTATTCAAGATGTCTGGACAGTCAATTCTCAACACGGATAACAAACTTGGCTGTTAATCATCTTTGGATGAAAAAAACACTGCTGTAATGTTGGTCATTCAAATTCATAACAGAACTAGTAAAATGAATGCTTGTTGCATAGCATGTTGAAAGATTTGTGGTGGTATAATATCAGAAGACCTAAATTGTCTATCCCCTCTCACAAATTGTCTATACAGCATTAGATCTTGGATGTCCCAGAACTTTCTTCAATGAAATGGTGATCAAACTGAGGCACTTGTATCTGAACCAAAGTGCCAGAGAGATTCCATTGCTGCCTGTTAAAGTTACAGTGCACCAGCAACTTAGGAGTAATTCTTGTCTCCGTCTTTATGAAAGAAATATATATAGAGTGGGTCTATTTCGTCATAAAAAATGCTGAAAAGTTGACACATGCTTTCATCTCAAGTCGCTATGACTACTGCAATGTTTTGTTCTCCGGTCTACCAAGCAAATCAATTCAACAACGCCAAATGGTTCAGAATGCTGCAGCTAGAGTTCTTACTAGGACTAAAAAGACAGAACATCTCCCCTGTCCTCTATGGCCTCCACTGGCTACCTGGATCCTGGAATAGATTGTAAGGTCATCTTAATGGTCTTTAAAGTGCTAAAGGGGTTGGCAGCTATCTTAGAGACTGCCTGGTTGATTATAACCTGGCAAAGCCCTTAGATCCTCTAGATAGTGCTTCATGCTGGTAATTCCCAAGGTGAATTATAAGAGGAGCGGAGAAGCTTCCTTCAGCTTTTTGGACCCAAACTGTGGAACTCCCTTCCAAGCCACATTCTAGAAGCGGAATCAGTCATCTCTTTAAAAAGGGATCCTAAAGTGCATCTTTTGAATCTTCTTCACAAGATCGTTTTTAATCAAGCATCATCATTGTAATTTCACTACTTTTAATCATAGTTTTGTTGTTTTTATTCTTTGTCATGTAAAGCACCAAGAAATGTGCTCTGCAAATACATATTATTATTATGCTTTATATTACTGTATAATGCTAGACCTCTGTATAATAAGATGTGTGTGACATAAGCATGTAACTGAATTAGCACATTGTAAAGATGGCAGTGCTGTAGAGGAGGGGAGGAAGGGGGAGTCTTCACTGGGACTGCCAAGTGTCGCCCAGGCGCTGGAGAGTGCTGAGCCAATCAAAACTGCCAGAGTCCATTCCACGCAGACAGGGAAATTGCATTTGATAGCTGCTGTACCCATAGAGATAGAACACTATATCTATCTGGCTATACCACACTTCCTAGGCTGGGAGTCTTTATTATTGGCTGGAGACCAGAGGCATGGGGCCACCCAGAGGAGCAGTGGACCCAGGGCTTGGCACTTCATGCCTGGGTCTGGACAGGCGGGCGGGCGGGCAGGCGGGCCAGCTCTGACAGATGGGCCCTGGGATACCAGGGACCTGTGACAGTTAGTTTCCCCAGCAGACCCCCGGCCTAGTGACAGCTATCAAGCGCCCAGCAGGGAGGGCCGGGAGGAGAAGAGAGGGGGAAGGAGGGAAGGAAGGGGCTGGAATGTGCTGCCACTGCAGCAGACGCTGGGCCAAGAGACACTAGCCTCTAAGTCACTCAGAGGTTTGTGTCCAACAGGTCAGACAGCCAGAAGGGTGTCACCATGGGAACATAGTGTTGTAGGCGGGGATTGGGCCTTGGCACAGGGACTTGAACACATCTGTTAACTAACTTGAAGACAAAGTGAAATTGTTATTCTTGGCCATTCAATTCTTTACAAGTAAAAGTTCAGTGTAAACGGTCCAATTGTAATCAGATGGAAGGATGACACCCTTCAAAAAGCACTGAGCCATTGAGATGACGTGTTATTTGGGCTGTGAGCGCACTCAGTTAAAGGCCCTCTTAACCAGGGCTTGGCTATTTAATGGATTGAAGTGAAAGGCGGCTCAACCCTATTTGAAGTACTTTTCACTGAAAACATTCTCATTAAAGAAGATGGTGGCCTGGCCACACCCACGTATATAACCTTGGGGAGACCCACTATAATCATGTTTTCCTGTCACAGCCAATGGATTTCAATGGAGAGATCGCCACTTTAAAGGACATACACAAACATAATACATAATACATACACATAAAACATTTTTAATTGCTCCATTTTTTCTTTTTGTTGTCGAGACTCACAAGAATTCTTGTGACACCTGTGACAACATTGGAATATATAATTTATAAAAGATATTGCTCTAAGTTTGTTACATACAGTATGATGGTACATGATGTCATTAATCAAGTAAATGATTCTTTTTACCTCAGCTTTAGAGGTAATGTTTTCTTATTCATGTAGAACATTTTAAATTCTGTAATTATGTAATTTAATAACAATAATAAATTAACTAATCAAAACTATATTAATTTAGACTCCAGACAATATTGAAATACTGCACACAAAACAAGTGAGAGTGCCTGTCTGTGCAGTGCCAATGGTATTTTTTTATTCTGTCAATGTTTTTTAACGCATCAAATTGCACCCTGCGCAGTTTAATTTAATTACATTTTGGATAAGCATTTACTATAGTTGAGGATGACTCACGGGAGATAGGGTTGTCTAGGCACATTGGGTGGCTGGCATTTGAAAATCTGTTGTGTGTGTGTGTGTGTGTGTGTGTTGGTGTGTGTGTGTGTGGGTGTGTGTGTGTGTGTGTGTGTGTGTGTGTGTGCGTGCGTGCGTGCGTGTGTGTGTGTGTTTGTTTACGTGTGTGTCCTTTGTTATCAAGAAGGGAATTAACTACAAAGAAAAGAAGCAAAGAGTTCACAGATTCCCCTCAGTGAAATAGAGTGGTTCTGTCAGCTACCATAAACTTCATAGTAATTCCACTTGGCTACATTGGTTTGTCCGCAGGTGAATAACCAAAATGGGGGAATATTCCATTGCTTCTTATATCTTCAGAGACCATGAAAATGAACAATTCTGTATGTGTCACATTTGGTTTTGGGAAGCATAAATCATTTTCGATAGTGGATTGTTTGGCATGGAAAAAGAAAAACTATCACAAGAATTCCCTCCACAGACACACTAAGGACAATGGACACTGGTGCTATCTCACTTTCAGTCCCAAAAGCTGCTCCTGCAGAAGTCCTGTCTCCAGGAAAGCATCAGCCATTTTGATAGCTTCTAAACAACAATGACCTTTCAATGGACAGTTCCCATTAGTCAGCATTGGCTCTTATTCATGTAGGAGATCCAAAGCTCATTTGTATCAGCAGCCTCTCTGTGGCCACATGAGGACAGTCGAGAAGAGAGAGAGAGCGTTAAGCCGATGGAACACTGTGGGTCTGATGGAGCAGGCATGGAACACTGTGGATGGAACACTGTGGATGGAACACTGTGGGTCTGATGGAGCAGACATGGAACACTGTTGGTCTGATGGAGCAGGCATGGAACACTGTGGATGGAACACTGTGGGTCTGATGGAACACTGTGGGTCTGATGGAGCACTGTGGGTCTGATGGAACACTGTGGGTCTGATGGAGCAGACATGGAACACTGTGGGTCTGATGGAGCAGGCTTGGAACACTGTGGATGGAACACTGTGGATGGAACACTGTGGGTCTGATGGAACAGGCATGGAACACTGTGGGTCTGATGGAACACTGTGGGTCTGATGGAGCAGACATAGAACACTGTGGGTCTGATGGAACACTGTGGGTCTGATGGAACACTGTGGATCTGATGGAACACTATGGGTCTGATGGAACACTATGGGTCTGATGGAACACTTTGGGTCTGATGGAACACTATGGGTCTGATGGAACACTGTGGGTCTGATGGAACACTATGGGTCTGATGGAACACTGTGGGTCTGATGGAACACTATGGGTCTGATGGAACACTATGGGTCTGATGGGACACTGTGGGTCTGATGGAACACTATGGGTCTGATGAAGCAGGCCCAGTCCTCCAGGCCCTGATGATGGAGAAGGAGGACATCATCAGAACAAAGAGCTCCAATTTCCCCAAGGAAAGATGAATGGCTGAAGAAGTGGTGCAGGGTTTGGCTGAAGAAGTGGTGCAGGGTTGGGGGCATTTGTTAGTTTGGGTCGATATCTGCCTTAACAGTTGCCGCTGGCAGTCCCACAGCCTCAACACAAGCTGGCAGTCCCACAGCCCCAACACAAGCTGGCAGTCCCACAGCCTCAACACAAGCTGGCAGTCCCACAGCCCCAACACAAGCTGGCAGTCCCACAGCCCCAACACAAGCTGGGGTTTCCCAACCCTGTGATAACCCTGTGAGTTTCCCTGGGTGTAGTGACATGCAGCAGCCACGGCAGTCTAAACGATAGCCATGAGTTCTGGGCTCCCATTTAAAACCCTTCTCATTTGGGTTTGGAGATAGAGCACGTTGGTTAGCATGCCAAAACCCAGAAGCTCTCCATGTTTCCTCTCATTGGGAATCCCATGATCACCCGCTCCCAACGCAGGCCCCTCCCCCTCTCATATTGCCTGTCAGCCTCAGCTGATTGATGGGAGCTGCTGCACCGAAGGACTTTCAAACGGCCAATGGCGCCCGTCCGCCGCCTGCCTTCCATTCTTAGCCGGTGACAAATGTAGCCTCTAAGTGGCTTTGACAGGCTGTGATCCTACAGGACCCTTCATGTTAGATATGGGAGGTAGATTTTTTCATTAGCTCCAGGTGCTCCATCCTGTCTCCTCCTCTGTGATGCCTGTGGACCACATGGGCAGCCCGCCGTTTTCACTTTCCGCTCTGTCAACGTCCCCTCCGCACGGATGCACTCACTCTCACAGCACACTGCTAAATATGTAGCCAACATCAGGTGCACCCACACACGCCCTCACAACCCCCCTCCCCCACACACACACACACACACCCTCACAACCCCCCTCCCCCCACACACACACACACACACACACACCCTCACAACCCCCCTCCCCCCCACACACACACACACACACACACACACCCTCCACCCCCCACCCCCACACACACACACACACACACACACACCCGAACCCACACACCCCCCCAGCCCCCGAGACCACACACACACACACACACACACACATTTGGACTCAGATTCTCTCTCTCACAGACACACTCAAAGACAAACCCTCCATTTCTCTGTCTCTCTCTCTTTTACAATCACACAAACACAAAGAAGTAGTGGCCCCAGAGGTATTCCACCCTAAGAGAAAGCAGCATTCAGGTCCTGTCCTATGCTGCCTCTAGCTGTCCTATGCTGCCTCTAATTGTCCTCTGCTGCCTCTAGTGGCCCTGTGCTGCCTCTAACTGTCCTATGCTGCCTCTAACTGTCCTATGCTGCCTCTAGCGGCCCAATGCTGCCTTTAGCTTCCTATGCTGCCTCTAACTGTCCTATGCTGCCTCTAGCGGTCCTATCCTGCCTCTAACAGTTATATACCTGCCTCTAACTGTCCTATGGCTGCCTCTTGCTGTCCTATGGCTGGCTCTAGCGGCCCTATGCTGCATCTAACTGTCCTGTGTTGCCTCTAGCTGTCTTATGCTGCCTCGAATTGTCCAATGGCTGCCTCTAGCTGTCCACGCTGATTCCGCCCGGGTGGTCCACTTTGCCAAAGGAAGCTGTTTTTCACGGATGGTACCAATATCTACTAATCCAGGACACTCCTGTCCTCAGGGTGAGGGGATACAAGCTCTCCCCCCCAAAAAAGGACTGTTGATTCTCATGTAATTTAACGTGTTGGTCCAGGTTGAGAACTCATTCAGGACATAACATCTACGTAGCTTATCTTGCTATTAGTTGGCAGACAGTACAACAGGTCTTCATTCAATGTAGGGGGAATTATAATTCAGAAAAGCAACAGAAACTGAGGGACTTCAAGACCACAACAGCCAGAGACTGCTTTTTCTCCTAGTTATCATGGAGCCATGCACTTTTATACAAGGTAGTTTGAGCTGGAATCATAATGCAATCAATTTCAACAGGCCTTGATAGAATGTCAGATTTGTTTTTTAAAGACTTCCCTGTGAAATCTTAACAAGGATGTTTTCAGAAAGATTACACCTTCGAGTCATTTTAAACTGAATAAATGTCCTCAATTGTGTCAGCATAATTACATTTTCCTGATTACATTATAGTTGCCTCTCCATGCCAAAAACAACATGGTCCTCGGGCTATTCAAGGAGAAAGGTGACAGTGGAGTCCGTGAACGCAATTAAAAAGCTTTCTGAGGGTGTTGGAAAGGCAATATTTCCAATTAGATGGTGAAGTTTACCACCGGGTAGTATGAGTAGTGAGAGGGTTTATAGTCTGGCTCCAGAGCTGTTATTATTCTGTTCAGACAGGTAGGGAGCCCTGTGATTCTGTTCAGACAGGTAGGGAGCCCTGTGACAGGAGCCCTGTGATTCTGTTCAGACAGGTAGGGAGCCCTGTGATTCTGTTCAGACAGGTAGGGAGCCCTGTGATTCTGTTCAGACAGGTAGGGAGCCCTGTGATTCTGTTCAGACAGGTAGGGAGCCCTGTGATTCTGTTCAGACAGGTAGGGAGCCCTGTGACAGGAGCCCTGTGATTCTGTTCAGACAGGTAGGGAGCCCTGTGATTCTGTTCAGACAGGTAGGGAGCCCTGTGACAGGAGCCCTGTGATTCCTGCAGCAGATGCCACGGGGGCAAATTGAGGTCGTTATGATGACTACACAGCACCTGGCTCTGTAATTCTAAAGGACAACAGCCATTGGAGTTCAACGCCGACCTGCTCGCTCCACTCGGAGAATACTCTGACAGATATATTACCACCACAGCAACTTCAAGGGAATCTGTTTGTCTACAGTGTTTCTCAGGCAGGGGATAGCATTGTCCAGATGCTCTGCAGTTTGAGAAATCTAGCTTTTCTCCCGAGCTGTTCCAAGGCTCTAACTCTCGCACACATCCTTGACACCATTTATTCCGTTATCCCTGGTGCCTGGGGGTTAAGGGATTCGGAGCCTGCTCCCAAAAGCCTGGCTATTACATTCTACTCTGCTGCATTAACGACGGAGGGTGTCAAAACCAAGCAGTGTTCACACGTTCCTGTGTGCATGTGAGTCAATGTGTCAGTGAACCTGTTTGTGTGTGTGTGAGTGTGAATGAGTGACTGAGTGGTTGTTGTGCCTGCACCATCATTAAACCCCTGCTGGCTGCAGCCCTGCTGAGAAAGGCTGGGGTTTAAGCTCTGGACCCGGCAGGCAAGTCACGTCCCTGAACATCTGTGTGAGGGGAACCAGGGCTCAGATTATACCCAAGCCAGACTGGCTGTAACCCGCACACACACACACACACACACACACACACACACACACACACACACACATGGATGTACCTGTACATTCAGCACTGAACACATTCAAACCCACTAGCTCATCTACATCTATTATATGCATTGATGAATCTGCCATACGGCCGAGCCGTGTCTTCAAACGTCCAAGCTCTTTCAATAATCAGAGCTGAGGATGAGAACAGCCCTAGGCAGCATTAGGGTTGGGTGAGTGTCAGCCCCTCCTTGAGGCTGTGTGCTCCAGGTAAGACACCCTGACCGCCTGGAGGAAGCCTGTTCCCAAAGGAAAGAATCCCTGATGGGGACACCTCATTAGGGCAGTGCAGGATAGCATGCTGAACCAGGGCAGAATGAGGAGCTGGAACACTCTGCTGGGTAATGCCCAGCGAGGTGGCAGTGCTAAAGTGGGTCGCGTGATCCTCAGCACAGCTGTGGGAACCATCGTGTTTATACCATAGAAAAAGGATAAGTGGTGAACGCAGAGGCAAGCCACAAATAAACCGCTGGGCAAGAGGTCATGTAGGATAGATATGAGGATTTGAAAGGGAAACCGTTTTTTCCTCCTCAGATTGTAGCAGCTTACCGTTTAATTACAGGGAAATAATGTTAGACACAGTTTACTGAGGTGGTGCACAAAACACAAAATACATTCACAAACCTTTAGTAAAATATATTGGAGAAGGTTTAAACTTTAGTTAAAATAAGTTCATTTGCAGAATGACCAAACAGTATGAGGATAACAAGTGGATAAGAGTTTCTTTATAAAGTAGTGTTTTGTGTTGAGATCTTAAAATGTTATAATATTTTTTTGTGCCATTGAAGTATTTTGGTTATTTAACTCCAATAAGAGTTAGCGTCCTCCAAAGACTAAAGATGGAACGACAGAGTGAGACTGTGAGGGAGTATGTAGGTGTGAACCAGTGTGCATGTGTGTGAGTCTCTTAGTGTGAGGTAGATTTTTGTTACACAAGAAGCATGAACAATTTTGATGGACAGCAGAGACAGCTGCATATTTTCTCACACATTCATTCCACCCATCCCCTTCCGCAAGGAAAGTCAAGTTGAGCAAAACAGAAAGCAACAAGCAACAAGCAACAAGCACAGCCATCTCTAAACTGACGGGCTGACAAGCAGCTATTAAACTCGATTGAACTTTTGACAAGTTGACATTAAATTACAGCAAAAAAAAAAACTGTTGAAAAATCTTAAAGGCAGTGTTAAGTACATGAGGGAATAAATCAGAAAAGATCAAGTCCTTTTTTTAAGGAAACACTAGTGTACAGACGTTTCCACCTATGACATTTTGAGTTGCCTTTTTTTTAATCCTGTCAGTAATCGACACAGAAGCCTGATGTAATTAGTGATGGGGAAGTTTAACATTCATTCTAAATTCTTTTGAAAGATTTAAGTGAATAATAATTGGGCTATATTCATTTTAAGTTTTCCAGCAATCTATGTTGATTACTTTTTGAAGGCTCTCCAACAAAATATTCTGTTTATTTTGACAGTTACAAAGTACATGGTGCCGGCAGTATAACCATTTCAGACGAAACCATGCATGTTTTCGAAGTGTTTTTTTTTACTTAAAAAAAAAAAATGTGTGGTTGTAAATACTGCCCAGTATTTAACACTGTAAGTCGTGTTTGTTCGTTTGGGGCTAGAGGCCTTATTTAATTTAGCAGAACCCAGATGGAGCCATCTATCAGCCTTGATGGAGGAACCAAGATGGACCTAATAGGAGCTGTCAAGGCTCCACTGGGGGTGGTTACCATGGTGACCAAAGTTAATCATCAAGTTACAAAGCGCCCTTGAAGTGCAAGCTGACACCTTCAGCTCTTTGGCATGGACGGGGACTTAAAGCCCTTGGATGTGGTCCACTATTGCCTCAAACTGTTGTGATTGTCATCTCTCCTTGATTTTCTATTTCACCTAAATGGTAGAACTTCACATACTATGTTGCCAAACCTAATTGACCTTGTCCAGTGTTCAAGATTAATTTGTTGTGTAAAGGACTTTGCAGCAATACTTAGAGCTGAACAAGTCTCCTTCACTTAACACACAATCAAACCCATTCTCACCATGAAGAGAGGGGTAATTGAGCAATTAATTATTTTAGAATGAACACTACTCGACACTGATTCAGACACAGTGTGGTATCTGGACATCAGTGCTGATTCATCCCCTTGCAACAACCTTTGACAAAAAAAATATATCCATAAAAAAAACACTTCAGAAAAAATGTATTTACTTTCTGTAATTCTCTCCTTAAACTCTTCAAGTGTCACACATAGAAAGCTGAACTTGACATTGAGGGGTGATTTTTATTATGTTAAGTCACATCTCCAAGTCTGACTCTGACAGTTATTCCCTAGGGAGAGTAAATAAATCAGTTTTACATTCAAGTAATGCAATCAGACTGCATTTAATCCAGGGCTCCAAAACGTGATTATATCAGCAATAATTGACTAGATACCTCTTTCTTGAATGACATTAGTGAAAATGTCAACAAGAAGAATAGCAGCAGGAGAAAAGCAGAAAGAGGTCACATGTAAAAAGTGAACTGGAGGTGAGGGTATCCTGGAAAAATGAACGGATTGGTTTAACACATCGAGGACAAACAGACGGCAGTCAACCAGAAAAAGAGGACAATCTTTATTTCAAACCAGTAATAAAGTGTGACAATCTCAATTGAAACTCAACGAGGAAGCTTGTTAGAGAATAGTAGGCAACTACAATGACCAGAACTAGGCAAGGCGAGGGCGTGTTTTTGTTTGCTTTTGTTTATGCAGATTCACAGTACAGATACAGATTTGTCATCCGTTTGAAAACCAAAAGGTGTGCTTGGGTCAAGAGCCTAGGTCAATCAAAGAACAAGACTCACTAGGCAACAAAAGTACGACTAAATTAGCATTAGAAAGAAAATGAAGAGGAAATCAAACCTGAAGCTGTACATCTACTTGGCAACACGGAGGAAAGGGGATGGTATTCTAACTGTCATATACCTTTACAACAATGACATAATAATTCCAAAACACTTTGTAAAAATACATATACTCTTAATATCACTCATAATGAGGGAGGGTCACAGCAGTTATACTTACTCATGCCCTTTCTAACAATGTTAAATCATGTCCCCTCAGTGTGGAGCATCAAAATGTAACAAAATAATAAGAATACTAATTCCCATAGGGTCATGCAAAGCTTGGCTATAGCGTACCCCTTTAAAAAGCCCTGCCTCCAGTCCAATAAAACTATCAAGGGGCTGCTATCAGCATGAGAAATGAACCTGTAAAATGTATCAGTGCCTTTGGTTGCAAACATAGGCGATCCCAAAATTCAGAGTTTATAACCAGAGGTGTGGAATTTAAACGTTTCAACAGAAAGGTGCCAAAGAGCTTCTAGGCTGGCACTAGGCTGGCACTAGGCTGGTACTAGGCTGGTACTAGGCTGGTACTAGGCTGGTACTCTGCGTTAGCTACAGTCCCACCAATTTTAAGGACATAAAAATGAACTGTGCAGATAAACCCTTGGTCATCTAAATAAGACTTGATGTCTATCAAACTGGGTCAAATAAGCACTGAGGGTAACAGTTCATTTATGTAAACAAAAGTCTAACATGAGAAAGAACTTCATTTGCATGACTGCCTCTGCACGTCGCACCCTGGTTTTTTTTCAGGCAAAAACTTGCAATAAAACATAAGAAATTCCTTCTCGGGCACTTAACTTCTTCAGCAGTATACATGGGTCAATTATAGTACGACATTCATTCTGAAAATGTATATAACACGAAAAACAATGGCATAAGGATTTTATCTTAAAGGAAAGACCATTATGTTTACAGTTTGATGTTGTGCTATTTGTATCACAAAGACTAATCAATCTTGGGGATGGGGATTATTCAGAGTGTGTGGAACTATAGTAATAAAATTGGTTTCACAGCTATCTTACAACAGAAATGTAATATGATGCTACATGATGGCCTGTTTTGGATGACCAACTGTTTGGTTGAGTCACAACAAGATATAAAAACCCTAGCTTGCCATTCATTCATCTCTGTGACCTGTTTTTCAATTCAAAAGTCTCCCTTTGGATATGACTTCAAACTGCTCAACCAAGCTGCTGATTATACACATTGACGCTTAGGGTTCAGAGACACACCAAAAAACGTCAAAAGAACAGTCTGTGGAACAAGGAAGAAATTGTACAAAAAAAGAAAAAAAGAAGATAAGAAAAACAAAGACCCAAAACAGAAGGCATTGATGTCTTTGACTTCCATGTGGCTGTGTTTTGACTGTGTTTTGATATGTCTTGGACTTCCATGTGGCTGTGTTTTGACTGTGTTTTGATATGTCTTTGACTTCCATGTGGCTGTGTTTTGACTGTGTTTTGATATGTCTTTGACTTCCATGTGGTTGTCTCACTCCGCCTACACTCCTTCCCCCTTTTGTTAATCAACTTTCTTGTCCTCCGGGGCTTTCTCCTGGACATCCAGCTCCTCCTCTTCGTTCTCTTCCTCTTCAGGGCCCTCCAGCTCCGCCACACGGCGCCGCTCGTCCTCCTCCTCTTCCTCCTCTTCGTCGGTGAGCCCTTCTCTTCTCACCAGCTCCATATCTTCTGCCCCGTCCTCGGCCTCTGCGGTGCAGATCCCGTAGCACATCAGGCTGATGACGCCCAGCGGCAAACCAAACAGGAAGCAGCCCAGCACCGGGGAACTCCGGAACACAGACTGGGACGAAAGGGAGGAGGACAGACGTCAGGAGAGGAAGAGAGGAGAGCATAGAGAAGAGAGGAAGAGAGGAGAGCATAGAGAAGAGAGGAGAGCATAGAAAAGAGAGGAAGAGAGGAAGAAAGGAGAGCATAGAGAAGAGAGGAAGAGAGGAGAGCATAGAGAAGAGAGGAGAGCATAGAAAAGAGAGGAAGAGAGGAGAGCATAGAGAAGAGAGGAGAGCATAGAGAAGAGAGGAAGAGAGGAGAGCATAGAGAAGAGAGGAAAAGAGGAAGAGAGGAGAACATAGAGAAGAGAGGAAGAGAGGAGAGCATAGAGAAGAGAGGAGAGCATAGATAAGAGAGGAAGAGAGGAGAGCATAGAGAAGAGAGGAAGAGAGGAGAGCATAGAGAAGAGAGGAAGAGAGGAGAGCATAGAGAAGAGAGGAGAGCATAGAGAAGAGAGGAGAGCATAGAGAAGAGAGGAAGAGAGGAAGAGAAGAGAGCATAGAGAAGAGAGGAGGACAGACACAGTGGAGGTCAGAGAAAAAGAGATAGCGTATGAGAGAGAGAGTATTCAGCCACAGAAAGAGGGAGAGAGAGAGGGGCAGGGGGGGGGGGGGTAGAAAGGGGACAGCAGAGAAGAACAGTGGAGATACAGTGCTGACTACGAGCACAATATAGCACATTATTATATATATATATCAACCCACATATCTACGAGTGAATCCCAATGGGCTTCCAATAGCTGAGACAGTATGCCTACAGTATATGGAGGTATATGGTCAGCCATGGTTGCTGCTAGGCAGTGAGCACAGAGGAAGACAAATCCTCCTGCTGCTTCCAGACAATGTCAGGGACTGAGGAGAGGTAATTGGCTGTGCTGGGGGACGTTAGGCCGGGTGGAGATGAGCGTGCTATGCTAACACATCCAGCAGTGGGGCGTCAGCCCTCACACATTCTCACACTCCTGTCAGCTGTGGGATTAGACATGCTCTCCAAGGGCAAGGTGACGGCTTCTACCTGGATCCACTCACTCAAGACTGAGGGAAATAAGATCAGAACTTACCGCCGGCTACAAGAAAAATAAAACCTTCAGGTTAAAACAAAAAAAATGGGGTGTTTTCGCCCCGCTCCCATGACTGTTTCACTGAACAACGCTATCGTTTAACCCGAGTGACCCATATGAGGAAGACAAAAGATAACACAGTCCTTTAACAGATTATTCAAATTCAAATAGAAAATAGGAATCCAAGATTTCTTTTCTTTCTGTGATTCAGACATTTCCCTCAAATCAAATGAAAAGCCTCTTTAAATGCCAGTCCACCTACAGTATGTCCCCACCCAGCTCCAAGTAGACTCTTGGTCTCCTCTTAGTTGTGGTAGAGCTCTGCCCAGGGAGCAGCATTAAAACACAGGCATATTTACATTCCCAGCACACCCTGGGCTAAATAAAACACAGCAGCATCAACTTAAGAGAGTGGGAGGAGAACGGCCAGCAGCTTTTAGACCCTCTCTCCTCATGCCCACCCATATTTAACCTGCTGTCCCCCCCCCCCCCCCCCCCCTCTCTCTCTCTCTCTCCCCCTCTCTCCTCATGCCCACCCATATTTAACCTGCTGTTTCCCCCCCCTCTCTCTCTCTCCCCCTCTCCTCATGCCCACCCATATTTAACCTGCGGGCCCCCCCCCCCCCCCCCTCTCTCTCTCTCTCTCCCCCCCTCTCCTCATGCCCACCCATATTTAACCTGCTGTTTCTCCTCTGCTTGCTTGCTCTCTCTCTCTCTCTCTCTCTCTCTCTCTCTCTCTCTCTCTCTCTCTCTCTCTCTCTCTCTCTCTCTCTCTCTCTCTCTCTCTCTCTCTCTCTCTCACCACTACCTGCGGCCCTGGTCATCAGTCTTCTCTGTTGAGTGTGTGGCTGTTACCAGAGCATTAGAATGTCTGCATGCTCCTCTCCATTGTTTCAATTGTCTTTGATGGGCCAACAGACTCAGGTGGTGGCCATGGCAAATGAGATCAAACTCATCAGCACAGCTATTTGATATTAGTTACAGCTCCCTGCTGACCGTTTAAATTACAGGCCTAAATTGTTGTTGATTAGGTTGCTGCTGAAGTTGGTATCAAATAAGCTGGCTGCACTGAGGCTGGACTCTCACTGGATCAGAATCCAAGGGAGTGGATAACTCACCATGATGGTGGACCGGGCGTCAAAGGCCACCCGCTTGATTCTCTGGATGATACCATCTCCACCTTGTGGCTGAAGGGAGAGACAGACACACGGACACAAAGACGCTGGTGTTAGGAGCCTGCAGGGGACAAGGACCCACCTGCCAACTCGGACTCATGAAGAGACCCTATGCCAGCCTTAGCGGGCATGGGGTGAGTAGCCTGGCACTGGCTGGCCAACGTTGGCAGGCTGGAACCAGCAGCAGGATTGCGGGCATGCACCGCTGTTTATTTGGTAAGCACTGGCTTATTTTGTCGAGAGGAAAATTACTCAAGCATTCTGGGAAAATGAGGTGGACCTCTGATTGTTTGGATTATGGTTTGACCTCTGATGACTTCACTGTAATGTAGAACTCAAACTTTTCCAGATGGCTTGGTCTGAAAGACTAAAATAAAGGAACATAGGGGTAGTGATCTCAATCTATGACTTTAGAAAAGGAGGGATCAGCCTGACGTCACAACATCAAAAACACAAACAATATTATGTTTTTAATGGTTTGAAATGTCAGCTTTTCAGAACACCATGCTGTTTACTTGTAATTATAACACATCTGGTTTTTATGGGCTGTTTTTGAAGTAAGCTAACGTTGAGGTAGGCTAGCCTTAACAGTAGACTATAGTTACATTAACTTGCTTGGCAACTACAAGCTTCTAGACACAACTTAATGCAATATTGTTTAATGTACAAAATACATGGCAACGGTATTTTTCCTGTTAGCACTTGACTATTTTATGTATCTATTAATTATTACGCCAATGCTTAAATTAATTCCCAAACACAACAGATCTAAGGTATCTTCTTTCACTCAAAATTGCTACTGCTGCCACCTGGAAGTGTTGCTATGGCCTTTGTTTTGTGTTTTGCATAATGGGTGGCCAGGATCAAGATTACATTTGTTTGCGTGTTAAACAGGGGGCAGAGTGAGAGGGGGGTGTAGAGTAAGAGGAGGGGGGGGCAGAGTGAGGGGGGGGGTATAGCTGCGTACCTGAGCGGTGCCGTCCAGAACACTGTTGATGAAGTGGACCACCTGCTCCAGGCTCTCTGTGGGCTGGGAGGGCAGGAAGTACTGCTCATTGGATGTGTTGAGAATGATGATGGAGGGCACTGCCACATCTCTGAGGAAGAACACACCCAGCAGCACCTTACCCACCAACACTACAGCAACGGCTATCATTAGATCCCAACTAGAGGTCAGGAGGTCAAAGAGAACCATTTGGTTGTCTTTGAACTAGACCCAAGTACAGATTGATTGTCTTCTATATAGACTGTTTTTCTTGTCCCTGGGAGCGCTGTTTGGATTGGGGATGGAATGGTTTTGGGGGAGGATGAGAGGCCATGCAGTGCGGGTCTATTTGGAGAGGCACCTCTGTCTTTATGCAGTCAGTGTGAGGTGAGGGCAGCGCCGGACGGAGACCTTTACAGATTACAGCTGACAAGTGAATCACAGGGAGTCCAGCACAATTCAACTCTGCATCCCAGCTGACCAACTAGGCTAACACACACACACGCACGCACGCACGCACGCACGCACGCACGCACGCACGCACGCACGCACGCACGCACGCACGCACGCACGCACGCACGCACGCACGCACGCACGCACGCACGCACGCACGCACGCACGCACGCACGCACGCACACACACACACACACACACACACACACACACACACACACACACAGAGAGAGTGATTCACCACTCTGTACTCTGGCTTAAATGAGACACAGAGACA
>CM030186.1:18227699-18275199 GCA_017639675.1 Aplochiton taeniatus
TCTGCTATTAGGGCTGCTGTGGCTAGTCAAGGGGTGGTGTTGATAGGAGAACTAGTCTGCCCTCTAGTGGTGGCGGATCCCCCATAATGACATTAAGAGACTGCAGCACAGAAAAACATGCACTGCTAAGGGAAACCCCTTGTGACAAAACTGTGATGCTTTGGAAGTAGCAACAGGCTATTCCCCCATTAATGAACCTACGATAAGTCTGCATGTTGAATGTTTATGGAACCTCCCCCATCAATGAACCAATGATAAGACTGCATAATGAATGTTTATGGAACCTCCCCCATCAATTAACCAATGATAAGACTTCATTATGAATGTTTATGGAACCTCCCCCATCAATTGACCAATGATACGACTGCATGTTGAATGCTTAGGGTACCTGTTTCTCCGAGCTCATATAGTGTGAAGCCATCAATTTGGAGGTATCCTTGGAAACGCTCCTTGTTCACCCAGGATGACAGGCTGCCGTCCTCATATTCTGCAACAGACACACACACAACAATGAAAGCCCTCATATTCTGCAACACACACACACAACAATGAAAGCCCTCATATTCTGCAACACACACACACAACAATGAAAGTCCTTATATTCTGCAATGGACAAACACAACAATGAAAATCCTCATATTCTGCAACACACACACATACAACAATGAAAGTCTGCATATCTGCATCACACACACAAGAAAGAAATGTAAAGACAAGGCAGCAACAGCAACAAGATCATCCAATCGATAATCGACACATCACGTCTACGTTGTTAAGGCAGCTCAATTGAGTATTGATAGCTGGTTGGTAATGATAAGGTCACAGTGTTTACTGCCTGGTGGTTTCTCGACCTCTGACTAAAAGCACAGAGGACGTCACACTGTCAGAGGACATTTAAGGATGACAGGGAGGGTGGGTGGGGTGGCGTTGTCAACATTCTGACGGGTTTGTCACACAGAGAAGCGGCCGGAGGAGGTATTTAGGACCGGGAGTGAAAATACTACAGCAGAAACCCGTGAATGCAGGCCCATAATCACGGGGAAGGTAAATATTCAGGAGGAACTGTGAATGACCCTCAAATATTGATGGAGAACACATTTGTCCATTGAACTAGAAATGAAGGAGGCTGACTGGATTTTCAACATAGGCTTTAACACATCTTTCATTATTTAGAGTAAGTAGTAAAACGTACAAGCACTTGGCTGGGATTTCAATTGCAAACTCTATTCTCATGTGCTATGACAGAGAGCTATTTCTGACTGATTGTATCTGGAGGAATACTCTTGATGTTCACCTGACCTCATTAACAGAAAGTCTTGCCGTTCCTGTCTTATGGGGAGCTAGAAAATGATTCTGCAGCAAACCCAAACTTTCCTTTCCAGAGCCGCCCTGACAGCGTAAAACGTCATTTTCCATTGTTCCATTTCAAACACTTCTTTAGGAAAGCGAGCCGCATGCTCTTTTTCAAGCATCTGGAACTTGCATACGAGAGGAAAATATCAATTTCTCTGTGTGTCTTTTCAGCTCCTAAGACTGTGTAGTTATCGAGGCATGCTGACTAAACTCTATTTCAGATCACAGAACATGGGACATTCATAATTGATGTAAAATGTTGCACAAGACCCCATAATTACATAAGTGAATAAGTTAACACGACTCCTCTGGAAACATTACAAGGATTACAACCATAATGATAATTTTAAACACCTCCTCGGTTTAACACCTCTAAACTTAACCAGGTACATGACAAGTACATAGCTGGAGCAGACGTCTGAAACAGAATTAGAATATGAAGGCACAGTAATTTAACTTGACAAATATCTGTAAACTGATTTAAAACCCAATGCACAGCAACTGCTACTTCCTGACCTCCTCCACACACACAGAGTAAGGGCTGTGCTGAGTCACACCTTCCAGAAGGTTCCTCCTTAGAATAAGGGCCGTCTAACCTTAACCCTTCCAGAAGGTTCCTCCTTAGAATAAGGGCTGTCTAACCCTAACCCTTCCAGAAGGTTCCTCCTTAGAATAAGGGCTGTCTAACCCTAACCCTTCCAGAAGGTTCCTCCTTAGAATAAGGGCTGTCTAACCCTAACCCTTCCAGAAGGTTCCTCCTTAGAATAAGGGCCGTCTAACCCTAACCCTTCCAGAAGGTTCCTCCTTAGAATAAGGGCCGTCTAACCCTAACCCTTCCAGAAGGTTCCTCCTTAGAATAAGGGCTGTCTAACCCTAACCCTTCCAGAAGGTTCCTCCACCCAGATGTTGTATAGACAGCAGGGTGCCAGCTGACTTTCTTCTCCCCCTCAGTCAGCAGCCAGTGGAGGACAGAGATGGGAGTGAGAGGGTAGGAGGCCCCCATGCAGGGCCCATAGAGCAGGCACGCATCTCCTCACTAACTGAGCCCCCTTCACCTTGAAACAAATTACAGCTGTGCACGTTGCTGTCGCTAGCCTTGCAATCTCCATACATCACTCCAGGAGTCTGTCAGCCCGGAGTTTACACAGCAGGAGGTAGAGAGAGGCGTGGAGGGATGAAGGCTTGCCGGGCTTCAACAAGAAGGATCCCTAACTGTGAGAGGAGTGCAGCCGAAGGCTCCAAGATAGAAGGACACATGAAGGTTCATAGAGAAGGAGACTGCTGATCAAATGTGGAGAACACAACAAAGGAGTTGTGAGACTCGACCTTGAGGAATGTCTCCCACTATGTAATGTTCTAAACACTATACCTGACAGTGATGGGAGTCATTAAAGGTGTGCTTGATATAGGACGTTGTGCATCCATGCATGATAGTCAAGAAAGCACAAGCATCTCAGTAGTTGAATTACTCATTATTTGCTTATAAAAAAGTGTGAATAACTGCTTGACTATGATCTCAAGAAGAGTTGAATGTGAGGTCTCCTATTCATCATCACCATGGAAAGCCTTTATCATTTAATGACACTCAAAGATATGCAAGCTGGGTTTTCCTTTAGGCTGGCCACAATATCAAAAACATTTCCATGCAATTGGAAACCATAACCCACTAAATTGCTCTATTATAGACCATGGCAGAGATGACCTTGTAAACCATAATAGACTGTGGCAGACATGACCTTGTAAGCCATAATAACATGACCAACCGCACTGTACTAGTTTAAACAAAAGCTAAAGTTAATAATAGCCAGATCGTATTTGTGTAGCTGTGTGGATGTTGTCTCTGTTAACATTCATCACACCCCATGTTTCAGAACATGTAATTCCTCGGTCCAGCAAGCCTGCTGTGCCAGGCAGCCCATTAGCTACCACCATAGAAGATGGGAGAGATTGGTGTAGGAGGAGGGAACACAGCAGCAGCCCTGTAAACACGTGTTCGTCAGTCTGTAGCAGTACGAAATTCAGGTCGAACTTTGGTGAAAGAAAGTTTGAATGTGAGCACTTCAACGGTTAAATATGCATGAGCCCCGCTCATAGTCCTCCTGGGGATTCTCTGAAATAGACTGCACCGTTTGCACTGTGCAGCAAACCGATCAAAGCAAGACAGCGTTTTGTCAAATAACGTTTGCACAAAGCTGGCTGCTCTGTTTAGACTGGAGTGGGAGGTTAGCTGGTACCCCTTCTTTAAACATGACAAGCTACATTTCCACAATGAGCACACTGAATACAGTAGGCAGACACGTTTGGAATTTAAACCGGGTGTTTCTAAGTTTCAAAACCCAAGCAGGGTGTACTTAAAAATGTACCAACAATACATGCAGAGAAACACATTCTCACACCTGTTAGTAACACACGCAGCTATGCTGCTATAGCACATCGAAATGACTTTTCTAAATTGATATCATTTATTGTCAATGCAAATGTTTGTCAGAGGTGGCCTTGTCAAGTTGCAGAGCTGTGTGGTTTTTGATAGCATATCATATGCAAAGTCCGAACATCACCGCCTCAGGACCTGAACCCAGTGTAACGAGAGTGTGATGAGCACATCGGCTGACCTCCCATCATTGAAGGGGATGTTCTGCAAGACTAATCCTCTGTTCAACCGAGCAGAGAAAAGAAATACCAGGAAACCAGAAGATACCACGGACTAAGGCAGGTATGAAATATTATGCATTACACCAAAGAACACAGAGTATTGTGAAAATCCCACTCTTATGCTTTTGATGCCCTGCAAAGGATTAATCTTGGCAGCTGAATGAATAGGGGATTAATTTTAGGAGTTGAAAGATGTTCCCTGAGCAGTATGAAATCAGATTATTTTCTACCATTGTTTCTGAGATGAGAGAAATGCTGTAACAAAAATAAAATCCTGAACAAAAAAAAAAAAGTCTCATCTTCTAACCAAAAAACCCACACATGGATTTCAGGGCATTTGAAAATCCATCATGTGATGAAACAGGCAGCCACGACGTGCCATCTTCCTCTACCAAGGGCAATCTCTATCCTTGCCTCGCCCAATCTCCGGTCTGTCGCCATGGCAATGCTAGCCAGACAGAACGTCCTCCGTATCCGAGTGCTTGAGGACTCAGTGGGGAGCGGGCTGTTCGTGGTGAAGGTCTGTGGTGGCGACCCCATCCTGCTAAGCTTCTGGGGCAGAAAGCCTCCCTTCCACAATGGCCAGGTGGAGCAGACTGATATTCTCTGGCAGGCCGTGGAGATGGGCTTCATTCTGAGGGTCCTTCATCGAGCTCCAGACCTCCCCAACAATCACTACTGGGGCCCCTTTGTGGTCGGGCTGTGTCTGGACGCTCTGCCCTTCCGCTTCCACCTCCCGGCCGAGGCCCTCAGTGGAACTGATATACAAGCCATCATGGAGGAGAGGGGCGAGCTGGTGTTACTACGCTGAGGAGCTCACGCTGAGGAGCTCCATAAAGTAAGGCCAGATGGGATGGTACCATAATTGCTGCACTGTCTAATTTCATCAGACGCCTCTATGTTTTGTATTCAGATATCTCTATTGTACAACTCTGTCATTTGTTGTTCTGACTGTACACTGTGGTATCCCACGCCCACAGAAACAAGCAACTCTGCCCCCCCTGGAACCACTCTGTCCCCCCCCTGGAACCACTCTGTCCCCCCCTGGAACCACTCTGTCCCCCCCCTGGAACCACTCTGTCCCCCCCCTGGAACCACTCTGTCCCCCGCCTGGAACCACTCTGTCCCCCCCCTGGAACCACTCTGTCCCCCCCTGGAACCACTCTGTCCCCCCCTGGAACCACTCTGTCCCCCCCTGGAACCACTCTGTCCCCCCCTGGAACCACTCTGTCCCCCGCCTGGAACCACTCTGTCCCCCCCTGGAACCACTCTGTCCCCCCCTGGAACCACTCTGTCCCCCCCTGGAACCACTCTGTCCCCCCCTGGAACCATTTCTATGTGGGTCTTCCCACAGACATCTTGGCAGAGTAAAACTTGGCCTGACCACAGACAATGGTGGGCAGAGCAATGGGAGCTGTCTGATCGAGCAGGCACGTCCTAATTGCGTGGTAAGCCAGATGAAAGAGCGCACTCTGTGATTCAGACTAGAACAAAGGCTAGGGGAAAGAAGGCTCGGAGAGATAGAGACAGAGAAAGAAAGAGAGGGAGAATTACAAAGAGAGAGAGAGAGAGAGAGGATAAGAAAGAGAGAGGGAAAGAGATTGATATAATCAAGAAAGAGGAAAGAAAGAAATAGAATGAGTTTCCAGACGATGGAGGGGTGGAGGAGAGAGAGAGGGGGAGGGAAAGGGCTGGGGAGAAAGGATGAGGTAGAGAAAAGAAAACAGGGTGGTGAAGGGAGGAGGGCTGTTACACTACACGGCACCCTTCCTGTGACTAAATTAGACTGACCTCATTTCCCTGGAAAACAACAGTCGTTTCAGGCTAAAACCAAGGAAGGAAACATTGCTCTGACCCCACGGTGGATATGGCTATCCAGAAGAGTGTGGGAGTCCCTAACCCTAACCCTAGCCAAAAGAGTGTGGGAGTCCCTAACCCTAACCAGAAGAGTGTGGGAGTCCCTAACCCTAACCCTATCCAGAAGAGTGTGGGAGTGCCTAACCCTAACCCTATCCAGAAGAGTGTGGGAGTCCCTAACCCTAACCCTATCCAGAAGAGTGTGGGAGTCCCTAACCCTAACCCTAACCCTATCCAGAAGAGTGTGGGAGTCCCTAACCCTAACCCTATCTAGAAGAGTGTGGGAGTCCCTAACCCTAACCCTATCTAGAAGAGTGTGGGAGTCCCTAACCCTAACCCTATCCAGAAGAGTGTGGGAGTCCCTAACCCTAACCCTATCCAGAAGAGTGTGGGAGTCCCTAACCCTAACCCTATCCAGAAGAGTGTGGGAGTCCCTAACCCTAACCCTATCCAGAAGAGTGTGGGAGTCCCTAACCCTAACCCTATCCAGAAGAGTGTGGGAGTCCCTAACCCTAACCCTATCCAGAAGAGTGTGGGAGTCCCTAACCCTAACCCTAACCCTAACCCTAACCCTATCCAGAAGAGTGTGGGAGTCCCTAACCCTAACCCTAACCCTAACCCTATCCAGAAGAGTGTGGGAGTCTAAATACTCACCGTCGTAGGAGTAGTGAGAGCCGTCCTTGAACACTACGACAGAGGGCAGCTCAGGCAGAGTCACAGACTGCATGAAACAAATAGAATACATCATTTCAACAGTCTTCCATAAATCATTGCCTCACTGTCCTAATTTCACCTGGAGCCTACAGTGCAGTGGTGTTGGCAGAAGGCCAGTGTGACTAACTGTGGACCTTATTAATAATATTGCATGGGCAGCATACCATTAAGCTTCAATGTCTTTCTGGCATTTAAGCTCACGTCGTTGTACAGCTGCTAGAATGTCAATTCAGTAGTCTCACACTAAAGCATTAAGCTGTAAATGACAGACTGCAAATACGAACAGACCCAAAACTAAACCCGTTGACTAAAATCATCCATCAAGCCAGTAATGACTCGTGCAACATGGCATTCACTGAGGATAGGATTGGAAAATGCCCTTTAGATGAAATTATTGTCTTGACATTTCGTTAAGAGAATTTTCAAGTGTCGCTTGGCACATTCCCACAGTATTCCGGCAGCTTACCTCTGGCAAGACCTCCTCTGAGGCGGAGAAAAAGTAGGTGTACACAATGAGCTCAGAGGCCACGTCGATATATTTCTCCTGCAATAGCGATAGGGGGAGAAAAAAATGTCAATTTTTTTCTTCCCACTTTAGAAGTACTGTTATTCTTTTCCAAACTTCACGTCAAGGTTATCAGTGGTTTTCAGTGTCGGCAGGAGGTTGAACTGTGCACAGGGCACTTGGCAACAGCAGCTTGAGCCAGAGATTTATCACTCAATCAATACACAGCCTGTGTGCAGCGGCAGGCCTGGTGACAGTGATTAGATGATAAGGACAAGGAGGAAGAATGGAAATATGTGGGATATACATGGAGAGAGTGGTGTCAGCCGCAGTGCTATAGTGACGCCCATAGGATAAGGGCAGTCCTGTAACCATGGTATCCATTCCATTACATCCTGAACTCTGGGTTTAGGTTCTGGCATTGGGACGGGTCGGTTGTGAACCACTAATGGTAAGTACGGGTTAAAGCTGTTTGAGTCATGGACATCTCTCTACCAAGAAAACGTTTTACTCTCTGACTTTGCCATTGGAGTCAAAAGTTCTGGATTCCTGTAAATGCAATGAACTCTATACTTGTACCTTGAGCGGAGACTCTCCACCGACATATAAAAACAGCACCTCATGTCGTTTCATCATGTGATCAAACATCTGCTTACTGGGCAGGGCTCGGACTGCGGGTCTGGAGGCCACAAAGACACAAACTCAACACTTGCCTTGTCAACGTCATTGCCTGCACAAACTGGTTGTTCTTCAATCAAAGAAGGCTATATTTTCAACATCAGACAAAGACATTGAAACTGTTTTGTGCATGGTGCATTTGACATGAATTTCAACAGTTTGTTATGTGGAACAACAGGAGTTGGATTCAAGCGATGCAGCTAGAGGTTGCTTGTCTAGTTTTGTCAATTATTTGTAAAAATCACCACCTAGTGGCCACTCTAAAACATGCAGTCCTTGGCTCAAATCAAAGCCAAGTTTTGATTAAGTCTTCAGTCATGGACCTTGTTTGGAATTCCCTTCAGGAATTGCCCATCTGCCAGTCTCAATTTATGACGGGAGGTTGGAATAAATGATCTGACAATTTATCGCACCACACTATTGTCATCATGACAATTATTAATATTGAAAAGTCAGGTCATACCCCCATATGCAAACATGTTCAGTGTGGAAACTATAATTATAACTATGGTAATGAAAGGGAATATTAATAAAGTACTTCATACTGAAACATCTTGTCACTTACCCTGCCACCCTGTTGGCAAATTCTATGATGTCATCCTTTGTCCTTGGCCCCTTGTAATTATAAGCTAGTTCCCCCTTCAACCTGGGGGAAGAGGAATAACAAATCAAAACTAGAAAAACAGCCTCAAATGTAATGTGTATGGCATTCCTATTCTGACATGATGGAATGGTAACTTGGGAAGGGTGATACATTTTCATATGAGAAGCATGACCAGGAGAAAACAAGGTGCCTTTTCCTTACAGGGACTATGCCTCGCCTTAGCGCTCACTTTCTGTTTGGTGAAAATGCTTTATCAAACTAACAATACTCTGCACATAACACAATGTTCAAATAAAAAGAAAAACTGACCATGCTATAACCCCAATTAGGAAAATACCTTCAGTAAATGTGACTGTGCTCATCCAAACATGAGAAGCTTTATAAGTCCAATCAGAAAAAGAAAACATCTAAGGGTAAAGATGTGGTACAGTATGCCACCTGCAGGATATCCTACAGAACAAAACCCAACCTATTTTACACAGCCACCCACCTGTATAAACAAATATCCCTCTTTACTGGTTGAGACAACTGTTCTTTATTTTCAAAGGCATCCTTTCTATTTCTTAAATGTCCAGAGACTTTTGAGATTGGTTCCTTTTCAGTCACAAAGCTTAGAAAAATCAATCTGTCCCCCCCAGGAGTTCAATGAGTCGGCTAACTATCAGATATCATATCTTAATGACCATCAATATACATCTGGTTTGGTTAAGGTTACATCAGCACATAAGGACATGTATTTCCCAAAGGATGTTCCCAGTACTCCTCCTGAGAATAATTCCTCCCTCGCCTAGTTAAACGTATGAACCCCACTGGGTGCCACAGACAGCCTCTCTAACCAGCTTGCGGAAAACAAAACAGGGAGGCCATTATGATTTTCCAACAGGAAAATTATTTGGTTTCTCAGAAATGGGGAAAATATTATTACGCCAGATGATTGCTTTTCTAAAGTGGCAATCCGTAATAAGTGCTGCACGGTGCAATGTGTCATTTCTTCAACAGGATATAATACAAGTTATAGCACACAATGTCACATCTTCATGTCGAGCACTCTGACGGAAATGTGTAATATTTATTGAATCATTCATATTTATATAATGGGACTATACAATTATAGAAACAATTCTGAAGTGCAAATCTAATTAACTCTTCTTAAAGTCAATTCCTGCTTTATGGGAATTGTATGTGAAGTGCAAAAGCACCTGCTCCCTGTAGAGTGTTATTTAAATACACTCTCAACAGACCAAATGCTAATAAATCATTTGGGATATGTCACATTAGAGTAAATACAAGTATAACTGCTATGAAGTCCAAATAGTAGGAAAACATGATGATGTTTTTGTTACCTAGTACAAATGTTAATGTCACAAAGTTTATGCATCTGCAGACAACAAAATATTAGAGAGAAAAAAAGCAAACGTACAGTTTTATTGTGGGGTAACCTCGTACACCAAACTCTGATGCCATTCCTATAACAACGCAAGTCAAAAGATTAGTACACAGAAAAATAGGATAAGACTTATAATAATACTCATAATAACAATAATAATAATAATAATGATAATAATAATAACAACAACTTTATTTAACTAGGTAAGTCAGCTGAGAATGGATCTTTTACAGTGACGACCTGGTCTAAGTGGCCGGCAACATGACAACAGACAGAAATACAGAACACTTGAACTGTTTCCAGAATGAAACACAGACGATCTGTAACCCCTACAGCACAATGTGTCAGTATCTATGCTACAAAGTGTCATTCCTCAGGGGCCTAAGAACACTTGAGAACGATCCCTCTCTCTGGAGAATGAACAGCAATCAGGCTGATCCCTTAGTTTGGGAGCTGTTGTCACCTGCTTGTGGGTTTGCATTAAAGTAGCCTCCTAATCAGGATTTGGAAAGTGTAAAGTCGTCTAATCTGGCAGAGGAACTCTAATCTGACTTTCCATAATTAACAGCGAGTAAGAGGCTTGGGGTCAACGCTAAGAACAAAAGCCATGTGAAGGCTGAATAGTGTGTAGGCTTAGAAAGACACTGTCCTCCACAGACAGATGAAACTGACACCCTTGGAGGGATTTAAACCAAGAAGGTAGAAATAAATTCTAAAGACTTCTAAAAACCACTTGCAATACATACTAGCCTGCAATCTATTGACATCCTATTGGTAAATGACATCATCAATTATATTAAACAGGGATGCACTTAGCCTGATATTTAAATGGTGGAAGCAGATTTTGACACAAAGCTCAGTGCCACAACTAACCTACTTACCAGAGTATGCAGTGGCATCCATCTTGCCAACTCGGACCGGCGACCCAGAGCTCTTCAACTCAGCGCCAATTTCATACCAAATGGGCTCCAGCTTTTTACAGTAGCCACACCATGGTGCATAGAACTGGAAGGATGGGGACAACAAAATATAACTATAACAGACTGGCATATTCATACACCTACACATCTAAATATAGTAACTATCACAGACTGGCATAATCATATACCTATACATCTAAATATAGTAGCTATCACAGACTGGCATAATCATATACCTATACATCTAAATATAGTAACTATCACAGACTGGCATACTCATATAATATGAACAACTACACCTATACATCTAAATATAGTAACACCTATCTTACATAATTTAAAGCCTTAAGGATTATGATTCTAGCCTAGTGTACTAACGTCAATTTGAAACTGATTCTGTGTGTGTGTGTGTGTGTGTGTGTGTGTGTGTGTGTGTGTGTGTGTGTGTGTGTGTGTGTGTGTGTAGGTGTGTGTATGAGGTACAGTGATCTGAATAGCTCTCTCTCTCTAATCAGCTCGTCCCAGCGCCCAATCCGGACCCCAAACGGAAGTAACTTTAGATGCCAACTGGATTTGCTTAGGCCCCAGACATGAACTTTGGCATAAACCCCTCTGAGCTCTGGGAGCTTTGCCCAGCATGCATGACTTCTCATTGACTAGAAACACACAGAGTACAATGCACACACCCCAGGCCCCTGCCCTCCTTCCATCCACACACTCCCCATCACATCTCCCACTTCCGTAAGGGATGAGTTAGATAGAGGTGTCAGGGACATGAACTAAAGCATTGCTGAATGGACCTAGACAGTGTGTGTGTGTGTGTGTGTGTGTGTGTGTGTGTGTGACTTACATCAACCAGCCATACGTCATCCACTCTGGTGTCTTTGAAACTGTTGGTAACAAATGATGTAACAGTAACAGTTGATTGAGTCTTAGAATACAAACACACACACACAACAGGTGTGATGTGATTACATAATTTGAGTGAAAACACCTTTATTCAAGTATGTAACTGGCATGACTTGCTCCCCAAATTATACAATGCAACTGTAAACAGGAAGATGCTGGCCATGTAACCCCGACATCTGCCCTACAATGCAAAACGTACATTTCCCTGATCAAGCATGCACTGTCTCACAAACTAGCTGTAGTAAAAAAAATGTGGGTATAAGTTTACTACGCAAATTATGTTCTGTTCATTTTAATACTATTTTATTTTGTTATTCAATTAACATTTCCAGATAGGTTAGGACAAAACATTTGACTTAAAATCCAACAAAAATGGCATAATTAATAATAGCAACGTAGCAAAAGGGAATCAGGAAGCTATTACAGTTACAACCATAGGTTAAACAGCATCCATAGGGATGCTTCACTTACGTGTCATCTAAATCTTCAACAACTGCAAGCACAGTTGAACTAAGGAAAACCACTGCAATAGCAGAACAGAAAGACGCCATGATGTGTTTATTGTCATTTCAAAATAATCATGGCATCACAATAATTATGCAATCCTATGAAAGTGTGCCTGGCTCATATTAGGGCATCTTCAGCTAAGCTAACTGTCCTTGCTACTGTCCAATTTACAGCTCTATTTTCACAGCAAGAGTTATTATTGTTAGTTATCCCAGTGTAGTATATATATACATTGCCTATAACTAAAAGTTATCATTTAAAAAGTGTAAGTACCTGCACAGATGAGAGAGACTTTCACTTCTGCCATCGTTCCGATGGAAACAGCTATCAGGAAATACAACAAGGGGTAGGTAGCTAAATCTCCCCATTTGAGCATGCGCGAACATTCACGAAGACTCCGGTGGCCCAAAAGTAAATTTGACAAGCTTTTCTGTTGTCAAATTGCACATCTTTATGTCATGATATCTTAAGTAAACTGTTAAATAAAGTGATTCGTTTTAGCTCGCAGTAATACTATAATGTGCTATGTTGGAAACACACACACAGCCACACACACACACACACACAGATAAGAACCCAAACATGACTGTTCTGGGGGATTGAGGGGGGGGGGGGGGAACTTACTCAAAAAGGAAGAAGCTATGGCATTGGTACGTCATCTTATTTCAAATTGGCTGTTAAGAATATAAAGTTATAACTATCAGTGTGATACATACGTCATCTCTGTGCCATGGGAAACCTTCTTAATCACCCCATGTGCTTAAAATGTGTGTGTTTAAAAGGTTAATTGTCTGTAAATGAAACAGTCTGTTTTATATTGCAGGAATATTTCATTTAATAGCCTTTCCGATACCTACCACAAGATGGCCCTCTAAAACCAGGGTCTTGGCAGATATACAGCCAGTAGTGATACTATCAGTGTGATACATACGTCATCTCTGTGCCATGGGACACCTTCTTAGTCACCCCAGGTGCTCAAAATGTGTGTGTTTAAAAGGTTAATTGTCTGTAAATTAGACAATCTGTTTTATATTGCAGGAATATTTCATTTAATAGCCTTTCCTATACCTACCACAAGATGGCCCTCTAAAACCAGGGTCTTGGCAGATATACAGCCAGTAGAGGCACACTAAACTCTTTGCTTTAATGAACGTTACTAGAGAAAGAATCTGTATATTGTCCAAATAAATAAAAAGCAACCATTCATTAAATAATGTAAGACAAAACAATTGATATTAAAAAACTACATCTTTAATAAAAGTGTTACATTGGTTTGAAAATGACATTGCATTAAAGGTGTTACACAGTTGACCAACAATGGAATAACACTGCACAGCTATTATCATGGAGACAGCCACAATGGAACACTAATGAGGAGAAATAAACATGCAGCCCTACTATTTTGGCAATGCAGATTTGATAAATTTTAATATTGCATACTGTTTTGTAGGTCATATCATACATCCAAAGATCATATCTGTTGTCTAAAAGCATTTGTCTAAGAATGAGGTTATGTTTGCTCTCAAACCAAGAATGTCGAAGACTGAAACTAGAAAAATAAATAAGTTCCATTCTTATCGTCATATTATATTAGGAAAACAATAAAAGGTGTCACCCCTATCTCATCCATCTGAAACAAATGCAATGATATATATGTAAGGCAATATGTATATGGGCATCATTTTTGTTTCAATAGAAGAAAAAAGAAACATGGCACATAAAAGCCTTATATCATGTGCTCACGGTTGGTTCAAAGTGTTCTGCCCTGAAGAGAATAGTGAGGAAAGAGAGGGTTCCTTTGCTGTACTTTCTCACGGGGTGAGTGGGGGGCATGACTGTGTTGCTAAATAGACTCATGCAGAGGGCCGTTTCAGTACCAGATGGTGAGCCAAGTCTCTGGGTGATCAGTCGGGTTGGGGGGGGGGGTAGTCTGATCCCCCGGGCTGCACAATTTAGAGAATAAGCAGCTTCACGACCAGGGCTATAATATATTACTCGGACTGTAGAAACGCTGCCCCTAACACACCACAGAGACTAACTTCACATTGAATCACAGATCTGTTTCCTATTCCACCTCTGCCTACATCTAACAGTTTCCTTTTTCAGAAACGTTTTATTTTCACACAGCATGGTCATTTGTTTTCTTTAGAAAAGGAGAGGACTTGTTCCCTCTGTTGGAAGCTGAGGCAGAAGCCTCCCACTCTGTGACTGTTTTCAGTCAGCTGTACGAGTTGGCTGGCTCACATGTGGCATTGCACTATCACGGGCCAGACATGGCTCTGCTTGACCAGCAAAGCACAGCTTTCTTTTCTTTTGTTAACTTTTTAACTTGTTAACAGCATGCATTTGAAAAGACACACCAAATTTCACGAGCTCAAAACCACTTATCAAGATATCACAGAATGTTGTCTGCTTCTTTAAAAATATATTTACAAATATGAAGAAAAAAACATCCATACTATTATCAGCAATCTTGACATCAACTTGGATGTGCCATAAAATCACCCAAGCTCTCATGATTACATTTGTGTTACCTATGTAGAAGTAGTACTCTTTCCTTATAATAAAGCAAGTAATAAAAACATATACTGTAGGTTCAGGGCCAGGTACAGTAGCTTTAACTCTACTTGCATGATTATAAATCACCTTAGAACAGGAAAGAAAAACGCCAGTAAATCTCTTTTTTCCTCTATTCTTCTCAGGCCTATCTTAGAGGTAAGATAGTGGAGTGGCAAGCCACACTTGGTACATTGGATTCCTATGACACTGCCATCTTTTACAGCCTCAGTCATCTTAACAGTCTGCTTTACCTTCCGACAGGGACAAGAAAGCAATTTTAGCTTCAATAGCCTTAGCAGCGGTACGTCGGTTCAGCTACACGCAGTTAGACTCCACAGCCATGGCAGAGAGAGTTGCACAGATGGCTCATGAGTTCCTTAATGGCAGCATCCATTTCCACACATAGTGATGTGCCAGGCTCCTCATTCTAGAATATCTGTCTCAAAGGGGACCAGGTGGTAGTAGGACAGGTTGGTGACATAAGCCTCTGTGTCCTCATCACAAAGGTCTGGTTCAATAGGCAGGAGCCCCGCTTCATCTTCATACCTAGTGGAGGGCAATGGTTAAACAGAAGGAATCGTAGCAGAGCAATTGAAATGGTTCCCTAGTTCTCAAACACAAAAAGCTTTGTAATGAAGGACTTTCATTTATTAAGGAGCGCCATGCTTTCATTTAAATCCCCCCTGCGTTATTGTACCCCTGCTGGTTTCATCATAAGTTGTATTGCAGTAGAATATTATGCATACGATGTGTGAGAGGTATGGTTCCACAGGAATTTGACATTTCAACAATGTTAGGCCGTTGGAGGTCTTGGTTTTGTGTTAAAGGCCCCCAGCCCCCCCTGCTTCCTTCCCACACCCAGGGAAGGAAGAGGTGCACACACTCTTCCTTTGGAGGGGGACCTGAGAGCTTGGAGTGTTCAAGGAATTTGACTCCCACCCTTACTTGGACTCCAGAACTATAACATGACAGTACAGAGACACTCAAAGGGAGGGTTGCTAGTAAATAAATAACTATCAGTGGAATGACTCCCTTTTAAAGTGTAGGTTTGATTAGACCTGCTTTATTCGAGTGGTGAAATAGTGATTGGATTGCGATGGTACTCACTGAGGTTCTCCAGAGTCAGTGGAAGAGGGTCTCTCTTTTTCCAGAGGGAGACGTTCATCAAACACGATGGTCTCTGTGTTAGCCAGACAGAAGCCATTGGAGCGCATGATCTCTGAAATGTATTAAAAATACACCATAAAGTCAGTTGGGGGTAACTTCCTATTCTGTATTGTTTTGTTGAACACACAGTTCTTTGTAAGTGACGGCAGATGTAACTCTCATGAACCTGATATCTTGACTGGACTCTGAAAGCATGGCTGGATCCTGTGGACGTTGTCATTCCTTAGCACCTGGTCCAATGGGGAGCGCTCAAAGAACGTCAGCATCACCTCTGACCTGCAATACTGCGGCGGAATAGACTTCTTTATGTCAAGGTTATGGTTTTAAACATTAGTATAAACATTGTATTTAGGAGTACGGTTGCAAATCTCGTATAGCTGACATCTGTAATGTACCTTGCGAGGCATGTTGATGGCATTCTTTAGTAGTCTCTCTACCTCGTTCAACTTCATCTCAATGTCATTTGCTTCTTTAATCTTTACCAGTCCTAAATAATAAAGACAAGAGAATAGACTCAGTGTCAGTGGAATACACATTAAACAAAGGAAAGAGTTTATCATCTCAGATAATACTGCCAATGATAGAAATCTTGTTGAAAGAATATGATTCCTTATTTTGTATGACAGCACTATACATAAAAATCTAAGCCACCAATGACAAACAGTTAGTTTGTTTACTACAGGCAGCCAGTGGGCGAACATGAGGTGAACCATGTCTGTGCCTTGACCATATTAAAGGGCCATCACTGGGCCCTTTGGCTCCAGGGGAAGCTGGTCTTCTGTAGGCCAAGGCACACAAAGGCTAGACAGGCTTACCTGGGGTGAGATAGTGATGCAACTGCGAGTAAAAAGGGTGCTTTGAAAATATTCGTTTTATTCGAATAGCCAAAGAATCACAGAGGCAGAAGAAGTATAAATCAACACAACACAATGTCCAACAAAACAAATACCCATTAAGACAGAGTTAATGATACTGGCCACTCAAACTACAGCATGGGGGAGTAAGCACTGTACCGTACATTCATAAACACAAGAACATTAGACACTCAACCCTCAAAGCATCATGCAGACTATTGGTTAGAACAGTGGACTACATGCAGAGAGCCATGCAATGTGTGTTCACTCTCTGAAAGATTATTAAGGCCCTTAATTGGTCATAATGTTCTCTCATGGCAACGATTCCCAAAGCTAGTAAAGAACTGTAGTCAGTAACCAGCAGCACCATACTGTTACTGCAACAGTAGCTATTCAAGTGTTTACAGTTGCTGGACCTTTGGGGCTACTTTTGCATTATCTATACTGTATTTCTCAAATCTGTTGAACACAAACATGTTCATTCATGTGTTGTAACAGCATTCATTCAAATATTTATTTCTGAGGTTTTGAAATAGCATACAGTCATAGTGACAACTGTAAAACCTGAGACTATAACTACTATGCCAAGAAGCCTCTTTTTAAAGTAAGTGAAGATGTGGGAGGATTGGATCCGAAAAGTGTATGTCAGCAGGAGAGACGCTGCCTAGTCATCAACCCCTAGTTATCTCCCTGGCCTAGTTTGATCACTACTGTGCACCCTTGATCACTACTGTGCCAGATGGCAGGTGAGTGTTAGGAATCCTTTCCAGACCACATTGGTTAAATATAGGAAGCCCACTCTTCTCTCCCAGCGGTCCTGTGTCTCACCCTCACTGTCATCATGACATCAGCCTCTAATTCCTACACGCCTTCCCTGTTGCCTAGCCGCAGCATAGAAACAGGAAAACACCAGCACACAAAAATTCCGTGCTGGCTGACCAAAGCTGCTTTAACGACAGAGCTTTCTCATCTGAGTGCCAATTAGAAGGACATTAATGAAATATTGAGTTAAGGTGGGAATTAGAGAGAGGGCCTCGGGGAATAGGATTCATCTGGAGCCAAACATCAATCTATGACTTGATAGACTCTGTCCCAGACTCTGCCTATGTTTCAATGAGTCACAATCTATTTAAATGACCTGCTAATAGATGAACGGAAAGAACTGTGTGTACATGAATCATTCAGTGCAGTGCATTCATTCCCATCATGCAGTGTGCATTGCAGAGATAGAAAAGCGGATCGGAAACAACACTGACTGCTTTTTTAGTGAAAGATAAGGAAGCACAGCCTGTCACCACTGACAGGATATGTCCAAAACACACTTATGGCTCAGCGGACACATACAAAGGAGAAGTGCCAGTGTAGCAGTGCAACGGTGATCATGGAGGCTGGGCACACGCAACGAGCCTTGTAAGTTCCACAGGAAAAGGAATTGGGACAAGGCAATGCTGGTGAACCGCTATGAAAGCTCAAAACATCCCGATCCCTGGGCTGCGTGTCCATAAGTTGCATTACATGCGATAAGGCACTTCACACAAACTATTTTACTTGGTCCTAGATAACAGGGAAGGTAAAAAAATCTATATAAACGAGTGTTAAACTTGAGGGGTCAGAGGGCATTTTTTACCAAATAGTGTATATGCTTTTCCCAACTTTATTCTTATAAAAAGGAAAGAATATGATCAAATTATTTCTCGATTATTTATTTCTGAGAAAAGGTGGGGCATTTCTTCAAAGCATGCATTTAATTTCAAGATATTAATATATAGTGTAGCTTAGGACATAAATTATGAATTATCATATAGTATTAACATATATTTGAAGGGTCATCTATAAATTTAATTTAGGAGAAAAAACTCTTCCTCCTTTGAAAGGATAGTCGATGTTGTTGATTTGTTTATCAAAAACACAACGTTTAACTTTAGTCCAAAGGGCGAAGGGAATTCCATGAAAATGTAAATAGGAGCCCAAAGTTAGTGTCAATTATTAATCTCATTATATTGATCGTTGATATAATTTTACGTTTTGTATTTTCAGTGTAATACATAACAATAATAAACCAGAATATGACCCACAATATGATAATATATATTGTAATAAATCAGTAACCTTTGTAAAGCAATACATCCCTATATCACTTAGCAGGAAAGTTTCCCATTACGGTTGAAATGCTTGAAACAGTTGATAAATTGTACAAACCTTCCATGAGAGGACATTTAGAAAGTTCTCTTCTGTCCTCGGGGAATGAATCAACTAGTCTTTTAAGCAATCGCCCCAAATCTGAATAACTTCGGTGCAGATATAAAATATTCCTATCCGACCACTCAGTTCTGATCTCGTAAAACTCCTCTTCCTCTCCTCGTTTCCCGATGATGAGTCTTCGGATTCCGTTAACCCAGCAGTCCTTAACAAACATGTTAGCCAGAGACGTCCCCTCGAAGATCGCCGATGCCATTCCTTAGCACTCAGTCCAGCATTCTGAGATAGGACGGTGGGGCGAGGGTGACAAGTAGGCGAGAAAATCTGATCCAACGCACAGACTAATCATTAACTTGTAAAGAAAAAATCTATCATAACGAAAAAGAGCACTTCACAAAGTTTGGAATGTCTCCCCGATCCGTCAACAACAGTAAATATCTCGCCGTCGCTTGCTCAGCCCATCACAGACGCAATCTCAAACGTGGCATTTGACAGTAGGGAAATATAACTCAAGTCAAACAGAAAAAATCGAATAAAAAAATGTGACCGAGTTGGATAAGTTGTCTAGACTCCCGAAATTAGTGTAGTCGTGTAAATGCAATATTTTGTTAGAATTTCAAAACTACCTCAACCTACATAGACAATTCTTATTTTCTCATATGTCCAATCCAATATACCTCAGTGTTTCCTTTCCTTATAGTTTTTACTAATATCCCAAGCAACAATGTTCTGCTGCATAGTACTGCTCACTAAATAGCATAGGGCTTGATTTTTTGCACAGGACAAAATATCCCTTGGTTTCCTCCCCTTTGAGAAGTTGACTCCTCTCCCTCCCCTCGCTTTCCTCCCTCCTTGTCAGAAGCGTGGAGACTATGCAAAGAATGTAACAGGCCACAGAAACCTATATGCTTGTCAAACTTAACTTGTTCATTTATCTTTAAGCAAACGTTAGGCCCTTATGCCCTCTTGCTCATTCCTGAATTAAGTTTTACAAGACACATACCTAACACTTTCTAAATATGACTTACTCACTCAAATACATTTTCTACCTTCAATAACTGTTGTATACTGTAACAATTCTATCTCATGGGAAAGAGAAGGTGGAAAGATTTTCCTGAAATAATGTGAGTGGAGAGACTGCAGCAGAAATGATTTGACATGAAGTTATCCAAAGATAATGTTGATAAGAAAAGCATTTAGCTAATTTAGCCATCTTTATTTGATATTGTGCAAAAGAGACCTATAGAACAATTCTTTGATAAATAATATTTACCCTAGGCAGCAATATTTATCTGAGCTAATCTTTGTGACATTGAGAGAGAGAAGAATCCTCTTGTCTGGTTGGTTCCATTAGACATGTAGTGTTTCACAGAGTGCTTTAGGAGTGTCTGGGCCCGTTCAAATTACTTTAGTGGAAACCCGTAACGAAGTACACTAATTAACTTCTCTATTCTAACACTGATAATTCACCAGAAGGCTTGTTTATGTGGAATGATACAAGGGAAAGTGGTAAGATACAGTTTACACCCCTTATGGTTCAAACATAACTCAAATGCCTGTTTCATGTGATGACAGAGGACAGCTTTCTAGAGTGAGAGCATGCTGTATGAGAATCCATGAACATGAACCATCCATTGAAGAGGAGAACAAGATGGTGCTATTGGCATTGAAGAAACTGATCCCACTATATTATCAACATGGCATTTAGTTCAATCTTGCTGTCCGGTGTTTGAGCTGCGCTCCCTCACTTTTGTGTCTTTCTCCACAGCTCTGTGGGTGCTTCCACTTCACCATCAACAAAGCAGGAAAGAAGTGTTGCCAGTTAGGTAAATCCCAGGTTTCAGTGTCGCCACTTCCTCATAAAATGCGCCTTTGGAATGACATTATCATATAAAGTAGCCAGAGGAGGCCTCTTGAACACGTGGCAGTTTTATTTCCAACTGTTTCGAAATGGGCTTTTCTTCATTCCCTCATAGCAGTGGCGAGACGTAAGTGTGGAAGCCATCATATTCATCGTTTTAACAAGAGTATTAAGATACAAGGAAATGTCCCTCAGACCAAAGTGTCTTCTGTAGGTTTTTTGTTCTTGTTATTCTTTTTTCAATATGTAGGCATTTCAAGTTTTGAAAAGTCTAGAGGATGTTGTTGGATGTTGATGTTCAATTCATATTGATGAATCGTGTAACAAGGCTTCTACACTAGCTGGCAGTAGAATGGCTAGTGAAGGTAAAGTTCCCTTGTGTGTGGGGGGATGCAAGAGCCTTCATTCCTTAGCTTCTATCCAGAGCCATCATCCTCATCATTATCACTTTTGGTTTATTTATTTCAAGCTGGAAACTATGCTATGATCTGATGTGAGATTGACTGTACATAGAATAGGTTATCAAAGATTATGCCTAGCTATAAGCTATACACAGATATCTAAAATATCCAATAGATTGTCTATAGCTAAAAGCTATACACAGCTATCTAAAATATCCAATAGATTATGCCCATAGCTATCAGCTATACACAGATATAATATAATTATTAAAATGATTTCATCAAGAGTTTTGTTTGTAGACAAATGTGACGCACCATGACAGTGCTGTAAGCCTGACCAAATGAACATGTGGAATCTGAACTGTGGTTGGTGGTTTGAGAACGGACTACTGAAAAACATTTGTCAGTGCTGAAATATCCAGTGTACACTTAGAAACTTCAGGAAGTAAATAGATTGTATGTTATAGACTGACTGTATGAGCTATGAACTGCAGCCTTGTCTAAATGATCCCTTCCTTCTCTATAAAATATCTGTGGTTCGACCACATTGACCGAGTCAGCGTTTTTGTTTCCACTGGCTACTACCAAATGTTGAAAGATCCAATGGTATAGAGGCTTTGATACAACATGTACCAACTACACAGAATTATAACAAAGCCGGGGTCAAACTATTGTTGTGTGAAGAGTGTGTACCTTTATTGAATGGGTGTGAGAGTGAGGCCGTGCGACCACTAAAGACAGCAGAAAGAGGGGACACCATGACACTGCTTGACTGGTTGGGTCTCACCAGAAGAGTGGTTGTAAATCCATAATAGAAGAAAAATACTACAGTTTACTTTGTTATTATATAATTCAAAAGATTTAATTTGTTCAGATGGTCTAGGATTAAAAGATATGAAAAGCATTTCCTTGGACATGAACATATTAGCCAAAGGGTTGTAGTCCCCATGAATTCAATAGTCCAAAAACTACAGTGTTGGCCTTGTTTGGATGAATATCCAGCCATATTTCAACTTTTAATGAAACACATTTTCAGTAGAGCAAAATAATAATGCTGCTTGTGTTTGGTGCAGCCCATTACACACTAGGCCGCATGCTCCACTTGTTTATGACTCCCATAAAACCCCAGAGCCCTGTATTATGCAGAGAAAAGAGAAAAAGAAGGATGGATGCAGCCCCTGTCCTGGAATCCTTTAGCCATGATCCCGGGCATTATACACATTCACACCGAGGAGAAGGCTGCTGTCTGACACAGCTAAAGCAGCTGGGAAAGACATGCCTCCAGGCAAATGTGAACCTGCCTAAAAACACTTCAATGTTAGCAGTCTTAGTGCACCTGCTACATGGCCTGCTTTTGTATTGACAGCAATTTCACAGTAATTGTTATATGCAGCTTAGACAGTTTTGTTTTAGAATTTTACGTTGTATTCCAGCTGTCTTTGGATGCCCGGATCCATCTTGATAATAATCCCATTGCTGTTGAGCAGATCTGTCTGGGTAAAGGGTAAAATGTCACTGGGATTTGCTGCTTTTCCCAATTTAATCAAGCAATATTTCACTTTGTCTCCTAGCCTGACATTCACTTTGAGCAAGTAATAATTCTTCTGCAAGTACACAGGTGTGTGTGTGTGTGTGTGGGGTGTGTGTGTGTGTGTGTGTGTGTGTGTGTGTGTGTGTGTGTGTGTGTGTGTGTGTGTGTGTGTGTGTGTGTGTGTCAAGTGTTTTTGTGTTGATTTGTGTGCATGTGTGAGGGGGATTTTGTGAAGCTAAAACAGTGTTGTGCAGAGTATGTAGCCCCAAATGAATACTGGCTGCTCAAGTGGCATGGGTATCGGTGGTAAGTGTATTGGAAAAGTGGCATTTCTCAAATTGAAATCAGTGTATCAGCTATAAACATGCTGAAATTAGCCTCTGTCTCAGAGTCAGTTTTCTGCAGACGCTCCAGCCGCCCCAAACTCCACAGCACACAACCATGCCGGATGAATCTGAGTCGTCTTTCCCCCATCCTCCCCTCCATGCAACATAAATCCAAGCCATAGACAAGGCCATATGCTAAGGCCGTGCTCCCAAAAGCACATCTTTACCCTTATGAATCTTCTGCTGGTCCCTTCACTCGCAGAAAACCAACTAGAGTAGGACCATAAAGCAAAACTGTGAAGAAATCAGCCCAACAAAAAGCAGCAAAGACAAAGGAGTGGAGTCAACTGTCACAGAGAACATCTGGTGGGTCAACACAGACGTTCCTGCTGGTTCTTTGAGAGGCACTGAGAGCCGGGGCCATTGCCTCGTCAGCCCTGTACCAGGAGGAAGTTGGGTGAGGCCATAACTCTGGGGCCGTCCTCACACACACTCAGATAGAGTGGGAGAGGGGCTGGGGCGACAGAGAGCCAACAAAGGGGGCTGAGTGTTTTTAACTGAGCCCCTAATGGACTGTGGTCGCCATCACAAGCATCTGCTGGAGTCTATGTTTTATGGCCCACCCTTATTGTGTCTCGGCTAGGAGAGCAAAGACCCCCCCGCCCTCATTCCAGACGGGAGACGGACCATTGGTTGTCTGCTCGCTCTTCTTCAAGCCTATGACAAACAAAGGTATAGAAACAGTAAGTGGTTATTGACCTGCAACACAAACTAATCAGTGCATTACCTTAAACAGTGCCAGGCTACACAATCAGCACATTTTGGCTGTAACAAAATGAGAAGGTTTGGAGTGGCTATGGACAGTATCTTCGAAAGGTCTTTACTAGAGATCTCAATAGTAACTGACAGATTCATGGATCTGTGGTATGTGGAGCCTTCAGAACAACGTGATTAATGATGGAGACTGCACGTGAGCTATTAGCTGTACAGAAAGAAAGTATTCTTTGAGAGAAGAAAAACAATTGTAAATAGTTTGTGTGGCTAGTTAGAGTGTCTAACTAGTCAGTGTGAAAGAAACTACTGTGGCAGTGGGAAATTCAGTGCTTTTTAAATTAAATTTCCTTGAAAGAATTTACAACCAGAGAAGAAATTGGAAGAATCTTTCATGGTAATACCCATAATGTTTCCGTAGCATGGCAGCAGAAGTCACAGAAACTTTTCAGCAGTCATCAGGTAAGACTATAGAGCCAAACATCCCCAGTTTTGTCCACGCAGTCACGCATTCTACAATGCACAGCGTGCTACAGAGACTGGTTGATGTGATTTAGTGTACAATGCACAACATGCTACAGAGACTGGTTGATGTGATTTAGTGTACAATGCACAACATGCTACAGAGACTGGTTGATGTGATTTAGTGTACAATGCACAGCGTGCTACAGAGACTGGTTGATGTGATTTAGTGGACAATGCACAACACGCTACAGAGACTGGTTGATGTGATTTAGTGGACAATGCACAACATGCTACAGAGACTGGTTGATGTGATTTAGTGTACAATGCACAGCGTGCTACAGAGACTGGTTGATGTGATTTAGTGGACAATGCACAACATGCTACAGACACTGGTTGATGTGATTTAGTGGACAATGCACAACATGCTACAGACACTGGTTGATGTGATTTAGTGGACAATGCACAGCGTGCTACAGAGTGAAAAATCGAATGTCTGCACATCCCACACTTTAATCTCTAGTGAGACCTGCAGGCCATGCCGTTTCCTGTATGAATCAGGGGCTTGCAGCTTTGACGAGAGCCCAAACTAACTGAGTTCCAGGACTTCCACACCTGGTCTTCTATGGAAAAGGAGAATTTACTGACACTGCTAGAAGTTGTTACTCAATAAACTGTTGAGGAAAGTTACCAAGTCTCTCTGTGTCTCTTTAATGTGGGGGGGGGGGGGGGGGGGGGGATTGATTAGTAAACACCAGCCCATGCCTTAGTCATGCCTTAGTCAGATGTTTGGGGCATTACAGGGATTGTAGAGGTGCCCTGTTGGCTATGGGGTTTTCAGTGAATATCATATGAATATGCAACAAGTGGAATCGTGGGAAAGAGTTGATCTGCTTTGGCTGCACTGGGGAGAGTACTCTGATTCAATCCATCCCTTCCTATATCACCAATAGCGGGCCAAACGATTTTTCACTGTATGAAATATATGTGAACAAGTATGGCATTTAGCTCTGTTTATTATAATCCTTCATTCTTGAGCATCAACATTTGATTGGTTTTGATAAAGGCTAACCTAACAGGGTTTCAAATTGAATAGAGAAAATGGCTATCCTGGGTGGTGTTATCAATTCATGCTTCTCTGTTACTGTGTGCGTGTGTAAGAGAGATTTGGTGTGTCTCTCTGAGTGTGTGCGTGTGTTTGAGAATGTATTTGTTGTGCATGTTATTTTTTTATTATGAATAAACTACGTAGTAGGGCTCCTACAAGCTGAGTATGGGATTTCATTAGGAAATGTGACCTAAGCATTACAGACCCCTGGTGGACAGGTTCTACTCCAGGTTCAAGCTGTGTGTGGGCACCGCCAATACTGTAGAGAGCGTTTTTCTGCTGTTTGACTTTGTTGTGGAGTAAAATTGTTGGAAGACGAAGAAGAACTTCGATCGAGGAAAATGGCCGACGTTGAGATGGAAATCTCCTCCAGAAGAATGAATAATGGAAACGAACACGTGTAAGCAATTTTAAATAACATAGATGCATCTAATAATCAAGATATTCTCGCATGTAATAATTTGAAAATAGTGTACGTATAATTTGCATCACATACGTTTTCAATATTGCAGCAGTTAGCTAGGGTTAACAAGCTAACGTTAGCCACCGTGCTATTAAACTGCTACATAACCCTAGCTAGCTGCTAAGCTAGCTCACGGTAGCTTATTTTGCTGGGAAGAACATAGTGTACAACATGTATTTGCCAACTTTAGCACTAGTTATGATTATCGGTAAAGTTAGTACCTAAGGTAGTTACTGTTGAATTTACCAACTGAAACGAGTTTAACGTTAATATTACAGATTAGTTAGCGTCCGCTGGCTAACAAATGTTCGCTAACTATTTTGCGGGCTAACGTGTTAGATAACCCTTTAGCAACTGTCAATGGTAACGCTAGCTAATGCGAGCTAGCCAGCGTAGCGTAGCTTTAAGTATAAGTCCCACAAGTGCATAGTTAGGTAGGTAACCGATGTTTCTTAAATGTTATCTTTAACGCTAAGGGTAACGTTTATTTTGAACGTCATGGCAGTCTAATCTGTTAGTGGCTTCACTAATAGATGAGATACCTAACCTCAAGTCTAGTAATTAGTTGGCTGATATCCGTAATGTCAACAAAATGCAGGTCTTCTACAACCGCCAACTCATGTTTTGGTTGGCAAAGTCTTACCTGGTGTCTAGACATAGCATAACTATTTCTTTATTCACCCAAGCAGAAAACAGGATTTGGAAATCCATGAGAAGAGTGTAAATGAAGATGACAGTGGAGATGTGTCTGAAGAGGAGGAGGAGGAGGAAGAAGAAGGTGGAGGGGAAGAAGCTGAGACTAATGGTGAGAAAAAAGAAGAATCTTCTAAACATCACAGCAGTGGCAGCAAACACAAGAGGAAGAAACACAAGCATCGTAGCAAGCACAAAAAACACAAGCATGCCTCCGAGGAGGACAAGGACCGGAAACGCAAGCACCGACACAAACACAAGAAACACAAGCGCAAAGAATCTGTCTCCTCTCCCTCTGGAGCAGGCCCTCTGGGCTCATCAAGCCACAGAAAGCCTGAATCCTCCCCGTCGTCTGGCAACCCCAGCCTGGACGACAGGGCCTTACTTGAAGACCTGGAGAAGCAGAGGGCAATGATTAAAGCTGAGCTGGATAGCCAAATGATGGAGGGGAAAGTACAGTCAGGCATGGGCCTGATACTGCAAGGTTATAACTCTGGATCAGAGGAGGATGGGGAGGGCCGGGTCCGGAATGGAGAGCAGCGCCAGAGAAGCAGCACAGGTAAACCCATTTCTCCCCGGGCTGGGAGGAGTGGCAAGGGCAGAAAGGACTCCATTGATGCCACCAAGTCCAGCTCCAAGCGCCACAGTCGTAGCAGGTCCAAGGAACGTTCAGGAAAAGACTCTAAGCAGGACAAGACCACCAAAAGCAAGGACTCTGCTAGCAAAGACAGAGGGCGGGGTCGCAGTCGCTCAAAGGACAGGAAGCGTTCGGGCAGTGCGAACAGGTCCAAAGACAGAACCAGGAAGTCCCCGTCGCCCTCCGGCAAAAGGGCCGAGCAGAAGGCGGGCCGTTCGCCAGACGAGAAACCAAACCAGGAGCGCTCCAGTCGCAGGTCCAGATCACCAGCAGGAAGGGAGCGCCCCGGCCGGTCTGAACCTGACCGGGACAAACGACCAGCAAAGTCTCCATCCAAGGACGCCTCGTCCGGTAAGGAGAACCGCTCCCCACACAGACGAGGACTTCACAGCCCTCCCCGGAGGCGCAGTGCCTCACCTCATCACCGGGACTCCCAGCCTGCCGCGGCCAGTGGCCCAGACAGGTCCTCCAAGCAGAGCAACTCTACGTCCAGAACCAGGTCCCCGGCCAGGAGAGCTCGCAGCCGCTCTGCAGACACCAGACGGAGGGACACAGATCGACAGGACTCACCACTGAGGTCGGTTCATTAAACACATTGGCCGTCTGTTTTTTCTTCTTCCTACGGTTCAATTAAGTCTCTTATATTTAGTCAAATGTAGGCATCTGTAATTATGGTAATCAATGCACGCATACTCAACGTCATGTCAATATACATTTTATGACAAAAAATAAGACCAGGCTTGTCATGTGTTTGAATTTGGATTATGTTGTTTATGATGAGTGAGTGGTGTGATTATTCTGAGTGAAGTCGTTTTCGGGTCATACAGTCTACATTGACAAATTGCAGTTACATTCCTCATAGTCAGTGCAGCACATAGACCTGGTTATCCTGTCTGTCAAGTAAATGCTCTTGGTGTATGTTTCTGTGATTGTATGTAATGGTGGTGTGTTCTTGGTGTGTGTCTCTCTGATTGTATGTAATGGTGGTGTGTGTCTCTCTGATTGTATGTAATGGTGGTGTGTTCTTCCCCCCCCCCCCCCCCCCCCCCCCCAACAGGAAGCGGGTGCGACCCGGTTCAGGGCCAGGCAGAGACCGGTCGCGGGAGGCCTCCCGCAGGATGAGCCGCTCCCCCCTGAGGCGAAGGTCTCCGTCACCATGGCGACGCCGACGGAGTAGGTCTCCCCTGGCACACAGGTGAGGGCAGAATGCTGAGACCTTGAAATGGACTCGTTGACATTGTAGACTAAACTAGATGAAGGTGTTGGGTATTTCACTTTGTGTATTGTCTCCATTGTTGTATTGTGTTCCATTGTTGTAATGTCTCCATTGTTGTTGACGTTCCTGGACTGCAGGTCAGGGGAGAGGGACAGGTATGGCCGACTGAGACAGTACCGGCGCTCCACCTCCAGGGACAGACAGAGACGGAGGAGACGCAGCCGAGACGAAGACAAGTTTAAAGGCAGCCTATCAGAGGGCATGAAGGTGGACAAAGACTCCTCTGAGGAGGACGCGTGAGTAGAAAACTACTGCTTTAAAACCATCTAGAGGACTACTGCTTTAAAACCATTTAGAGGACTACTGCTTTAAAACCATCTAGAGGACTACTGCTTTAAAACCATCTAGAGGACTACTGCTTTAAAACCATCTAGAGGACTACTGCTTTAAAACCATCTAGAGGACTACTGCTTTAAAACCATCTAGAGGACTACTGCTTTAAATCATTTAGAGCACTACTGCTTTAAATCATTTAGAGGACTACTGCTTTAAATCATTTAGAGGACTACTGCTTTAAAACCATTTAGAGGACTACTGCTTTAAAACTATCTAGAGGACTACTGCTTTAAAACTATCTAGAGGTCTGGTATAGACTACTGCTTTAAAACCATCTAGAGGACTGGTACAGACTACTGCTTTAAAACCATCTAGAGGGCTGGTACAGACTACTGCTTTAAAACCCTCTAGAGGGCTGGAATTGTCCATATATATCAAATTTAGAAAATCAATCCCCCACCCGTCCATAAATAAGCCAATTTAAACAAAGTAAAGAGTAAAGCAGCAGAAATGAAAAGCTCAAATGAAAGTGATGGAAAGGATTGGTCCTGAATGCGTAAAGGTTTTCATCTAGAGTGCAGTGGTCACGGTGTGTTTTCTAAGAGGGCAGGTTGTGTGTGCAGGCTGGACGACTTTGATGGAGAGGAGGTGGATGAAGAGGCTGTGATTGAGCAACGGCGCCAGCAGCGCTTGGCCATCGTTCAGGTCTGTTTACTGTGCTGGACTTGGACAGGCATCAAGCCCATTATCTTAGAATTACAGGCCGTTAACTATCCGTGTAAAGTTAACCCAATACTGTTAATGCAGCAGGCTTTGTCTTGGTATGCTTAAATACACAGAACAATATGAGAAAGGTAGATGGTGTTTATTCCCCCCTCCCCCCCGTGCAGAAATACAAAGGCGGGAACGAGGACAGCAACATGGGGTCGGAGCCCAGCAGTCCCCAGAGCAGCACACGTACCCGCTCGCCCTCCCCAGATGACATCCTGGAGCGTGTGGCCGCAGACGTCAAGGAGTACGAGCGGGAGAACCTGGACACCTTTGAGGACAACATCAAAGCCAAGCACAACCTCATCACCCAGGAGAAGGACGGTAAGGGCCTCTCTGTCTAAACCACCACAGCTGATGGGATGTCATGTGTAGTGGTCCTTGACTGTGTAGTGGGCTTAGTGCCCCCCCCCCCCCCCCCCCCTCCCCCTATCTTAGTTCAGGGCCCACACGTTGCAGGGGAACACCCCATCAGCTCGCTCTCTCGCTCTCTCTCTCCATGTTTGCCACCATGGTGCCATCATGTGTGGCTGGGCTGGAAGCTTTGACTGGAGCAGAACCTGTACTTTGAGTAGAAGTGGCCGGGCTGTGACTGGAGCAGAACCTGTACTTTGAGTAGAAGTGGCCGGGCTGTGACTGGAGCAGAACCTGTACTTTGAGTAGAAGTGGCCGGGCTGTGACTGGAGCAGAACCTGTACTTTGAGTAGAAGTGGCCGGGCTGTGACTGGAGCAGAACCTGTACTTTGAGTAGAAGTGGCCGGGCTTTTAACATTGTTTCTTTCCATTGTGTCATGTGTTCATTCAGTGGCTGGCTTGTAGTCCAAAACCTGGTGACTGCCAGCTGAGGCATGTTATGATCTCTGCAGAGTATGTGAAAACACAAATGTTCCATATTTTCTGTTTTCCAACATTGTCAATGGACCGGTCCTCACCTAAACTTGTTTTGTCTCTTGATCCAGGAGCCAACCCAAAGAAGCCCTCTGCCCCTGACATGTTCACAGAGTCTGACGACATGTTTGCTGCAGACTTTGATGTAAGCCTTGGACTTAAAATAGCTCCCTGTAAAAGCAAACCATTTCTAAATGGCCTGGCTGTATCAGAGCTAGGCGTTGTTAGTGTGTAGGAGATGCTGTCCTTATCGATTGGCTGCTTGCTCCTGCAGAGCGCCAGGATGAGGGCTGCTGGCGTGGGCAAGGACTTCAAGGAGAACCCTAACCTCCGAGACAATTGGACCGATGCTGAGGGTTACTACCGTGAGTCTATGGCCTAACCCTAACATAAACCTAACCCTACTGTGAGTCTATGGCCTAACCCTAACGGTACCATAATCCTAACCCTACTGAGAGTCTATGGCCTAACCCTACCGTGAGTCTATGGCCTAACCCTAACCCTACAGTGAGTCTATGGCCTAACCCTAACATAACCCTAACCCTACCGTGAGTCTATGGCCTAACCCTAACATAACCCTAACCCTACCATGAGTCTATGGCCTAACCCTAACCCTACCGTGAGTCTAAGGCCTAACCCTAACCCTACCGTGAGTCTAAGGCCTAAATCTACCGTAAGTCTATGGCCTAACCCTAACCCTACCGTGAGTCTATGGCCTAACCCTAGCCCTAACCCTGCTAACTCGAACCCCAGCATAACCCTAACCCTGCCAACCGTAACATAGCCCTAACCCTGCCAACCCCAGCCCTAACCCTACATGGTTATCAGATGCTTGTTCTGATATGCTCCAGTCCTCTGAATTCATGTCTGTTCCTGTGTGTGCCATTGAGCAGTCACTTGTTTCTGCTCGTTTCAGGTTTGAACATTGGGGAGACCCTGGACAAGCGCTATGACGTGTACGGCTACACGGGCCAGGGGGTGTTCAGCAACGTGATCCGAGCCCGGGACACTGCCCGTGCTGGCCAGGAGGTGGCAGTCAAGATCATCAGAAACAACGAGCTCATGTCAGTCAATGTCATGTCAATACAGAGAGGAGATGTATCCATGGTTGATAACAGTATCTATATAAATATCAGCTGTGTTTGAAGATGTCAGTCCTCCCCCAAAGAGGAATCCAGAGAGGAGATGTATCCATGGTTGATAACAGTATGTATATGAATATGAGCTGTGTGTGAAGATGTGGGATCTCCTTGGTGACAGGCAGAAGACAGGTCTGAAGGAGCTGGAGTTCCTCAAGAAGCTGAACGACGCCGACCCCGACGACAAGTTCCACTGCCTGCGCCTCTTCCGTCACTTCTACCACAAGCAGCATCTGTGCCTGGTGTTTGAGCCCCTCAGGTAGGGGCCCCAGGGCCTCAGGGCCTCCGTTCACCTCTGTCTGCCCCTCTGCTGGCCTGGGTCGGTCCTAACCCTCCGTCCCTTCTGCTGTGGTGTGTACAGTATGAACCTGCGGGAGGTGCTGAAGAAGTACGGAAAGGACGTGGGCCTCCACATCAAGGCGGTGCGCTCCTACAGCCAGCAGCTGTTCCTGGCCCTCAAGCTTCTGAAGCGCTGTAACATCCTCCATGCTGACATCAAGCCAGACAACATCCTGGTGAGGCTGGGAGTCCTGGGCGTTGATCGTACTGACCGCCCCTTGGGGCCACCACACCCTGTCCAACCTGTCTGTTCTGTGTCCCCCCCCCCTCCCCCCCCCACACCGCCAGGTGAACGAGTCTAAAACCATCCTGAAGTTGTGTGACTTTGGCTCCGCCTCCCACGTGGCGGACAATGACATCACTCCCTACCTGGTCAGCAGGTTCTACAGAGCACCAGAGATCAGTGAGTCCCTCCCCCACACCAACACTCAACTGCTGCTCTGGGTCTCCTTTTACTACCTGTAAGCCTGTGGGGGGGTGTTCATAAACCAGTGGGGGGGTGTTCATAAACCAGTGGTGGGGGGGTGTTCACATACCAGTGGTGGTGGTGTGTGTTCACATACCAGTGGTGGGGGTGTGTTCATATACCAGTGTTGTGTGCTCTGTGTCCCAGTCATAGGGAAGCCGTATGACTATGGGATTGACATGTGGTCTGTGGGCTGTACGCTGCATGAACTCTACACGGGAAAGATCCTCTTCCCTGGCTCCTCCAACAACCACATGATCAAGCTGGCCATGGACCTCAAGGGCAAGATGCCCAACAAGGTAGTGTCAAAGGAGTGTGTCTGTGTGTGTGTGTGTGTGTGTGTGTGTGTGTGCGTGCGTGCGTGCGTGCGTGCACGCAGTTCTAGCTGTACCCTGCAGCGCTTTAGTTGCTGGATGTGGATGATGCAATGTTTTTCTACTCCTCTGTCCCAGATGATCCGGAAAGGTCTCTTCAAAGACCAGCACTTTGATCAGAACCTGAACTTCCTGTACATTGAAGTAGACAAAGTGACTGAAAGGGTTCGTAGGTTCTTCATACATCCACTGTGCGTTCGCTATGTCCAGCAGAGGGCAATGAACAACACAAACATTGGCCACATTTGAATAGTGTCTTATAGTCTCTCACCCTAGACATCAATGGAACTAGATAGTTTGTGAAGAACATGTTTGATGTTCTCCCTGGTGTTCCTGTCCGCTAGGAGAAAGTGACTGTGATGAGCACCATCAACCCCACTAAGGACCTGCTGACTGACATGGTGGGCTGCCAGAGGCTGCCTGAGGAGCAGAGGAAGAAGGTGATGCAGCTCAAAGACTTACTGGACGGAACGCTGATGCTGGACCCAGCCAAACGTATCACCATCAACCAGGCCCTGCAGCACCCCTTCATTCAGGAGAAGATCTGATCTCACACACACACACACACACACACACACACACACACACACACCATCAACCAGGCCCTGCAACACCCCTTCATTCAGGAGAAGATCTGATCTCACACACACACACACACACACACCAACCAGGCCCTGCAGCACCCCTTCATTCAGGAGAAGATCTGATCACACACACACACACACACACCATCAACCAGGCCCTGCAGCACCCCTTCATTCAGGAGAAGGTCTGATCTCACACACACACACACACACACACACACACACACACACCATCAACCAGGCCCTGCAGCACCCCTTCATTCAGGAGAAGATCTGATCACACACACACACACACACACCATCAACCAGGCCCTGCAGCACCCCTTCATTCAGGAGAAGGTCTGATCTCACACACACACACACACACACACACACACACACACACACACCATCAACCAGGCCCTGCAGCACCCCTTCATTCAGGAGAAGATCTGATCACACACACACACACACACACACCATCAACCAGGCCCTGCAACACCCCTTCATTCAGGAGAAGATCTGATCACACACACACACGCACACCAACCAGGCCCTGCAGCACCCCTTCATTCAGGAGAAGATCTGATCACACACACACACACACACACAACACACACACCATCAACCAGGCCCTGCAACACCCCTTCATCCAGTAGATGATCTGATCCCTCACACACACACAAACACAACCAGCTCCACCAGGAGCTCTGCTGTTTGGCAGTCATAACAGGCTCCTCTGAAGAATGTCATGGATTCTTTTTTTGTTTGGATTATGATGGATATCCTGTTTTTATTGTAAATAGCTCCTTCATAGAAACATTGATTTTGTGGTTATCATTGTAAACTAGCCACCCCTTCCTCCACTGGTGATTCAGTTATTGGACTTTTTTTTCTATTTAACAGACATTTAATGTGACTGATGATTAAAAAACAAACAAAAAAAGAAATAATGCTATAATTGCTGTAAATATGTCTATTGCATTATTGACAATTGGAGTGTTAGTCAGTTTAGGGCTTTATGTTGTAGGTGCTGGTCCTAGCCAATGACAGCACAGCTTTTTCTTTCTTTTTTAATGATCACATGACTCAGTGTGGGGCGATGCATGCTTCTGAATGTGCACCCTTTGTGCTCTAGAGTTGTGAGGTGCAGGCCCTATGTAAGTGCTCTGTGTGCATTAACGGCCGGCACTAGCCCCCATGTTCCCTGGGCCTCTGCAGAAGGCAAACCTATCTTTCAATACTTCCTCAATCGTAGGATTTACCCAGTCAAAGCGGGCTAGCCCTGACCCTAACCCAGTCAAAGCAGGCTCCTAGCTGCTCTCTGTTCTCTGGCTTGATAGGCTCTCAGATCCAAGTGCCTAACGCACAAGCCTAGTTTGTAACACCACTTCGGCCCTTGTAGCCATGGTCGTGTAAGTCGCTCTTCCACACGCTGTATATATTCCAATGTTACCATCGTTTTGTGTTTGATTTTTGTTTTTTCATTAAATGGTTAAAAAAATCTTGTGATTTCAATAAAGATTTGAGTTGTGAAACCAAGCTGATGACAGAGCACCTTCAGTGTCCCACAACTTTTAGTAATAAAATATTTCATATACTATACCATACCGTCTCTGTTCTGTCTCAATCAAGTATTGTCTGGCTAGTTTGGGATCATTTGTGAAAGCCACACTCCCTTGCTTTTCAACACCAGACCAGATGATGGTACTCTTGAACAATTTGAGTTGCTGCCTTCTGTTTGAACCAATTAACATCTGTCTTCATACAGTTAAACAAAGATGTGAGGAAATCAGTCGTTGTCAGTCAGTTAATTTCCGTTAATTCCCTTGGCTGATGATGCCTGGAACTTCTTCCATTCTGAAGTTACCAATGTTATTGATAAACTCGCTTCCCTGAAAACAGTTAAAGGTAGACATTTACCCTGGATCACCTCCCATCTTAGAGTTAAAGATCAGCTCCCATCTTATCATGCTTTTTAAACAAAGAGACAAGGTCTGGGCTGAATACCGTTCGTCTCAAGATTCTGCAGACTGGGACACCTATAGATACCTGAGGAATTTATGCAAGACCCAAACAAGGAACACAAAATCCAACTACTATAAAGATAGCTTCTCTCGATTTTCGTAACCCTAAGCATTTTTGCAATCAATTGAAACGTATTCTAAATAAAACGAATACAAGCTCCATAAACCAGACACAAATTAATAACAAATTATTTCTGATCCTTTGCTTATTTCCAATGCTTTTGATCTACATTTTTCTTCAATCTACTGTTCCCAATACTTCAAATCCTATGGTACAGATGGTTCTTCAAACCTCATTACTTCTAATGGTTTATTTTCCTTTAAAAAAAATCTTGCCTACTGAAGTTTTTGATGTTCTAAGTGAGTTTAAAGTAAGTAGTAGTGCTGGTCCAGATGGTTTGGAAGCCACATTTGTTAAACTTGCTGCACATGTAATAATGTATCCCCTTGCAGATTTATTGAACTTGTGTTGGTCTACTTGTTCAATTACAGGTGATACTACCTATTATTGATTATGCTGATAGAGTCTATCAGAACACCTCTGACACGTATCTTAGGCCTCTTAATGTACTATGTCATTCTCTGTGTAGATTTGTTCTGAGGTGCCCATATAGAACTCACCACTGTTCCATGTATGAATCACCTAATTGGTTGCAACCTACTTTAAAAAATACATTTTACTGGGTTCAGTTCATCTTCATATGTGTTTACTGTAGTTGTCCTTTTTATTTGAAACAGTTTTGTTTTTTGGTTCCACGTAGATCCTCATGTCCACTCAGACCTCTGCAATATCCCTTTTTCGTTGTCCCTAGAATGGTCAAAATCGTGGGACGCAGGTCATTTCAATACAAAACTCCCTTCGATTGGAATAATCTTCCTCTTTCTCTGAGATCCATTACCTCTTTCCACTGCTTCAGGTCATCATTACTTTGTCATCTCTTTACAACCTGTTCATGCTTTTCATTTGTGTGCACTTTAAAATCTTAAGTTTATCTGTGCTACAAGCTAACTGTTTCTATTGTTCTTAATGCTGTAATTGGCTTATTATCTGGGTCATTAAAAATAATCTTCTCCTGTACAATAACTTGGGTCTGAGGGTACGTGTGGGAGGGGGTGAGTGAGTGAGCTGTATGTATTTGTGTATTTGTAGTATATGTTGCGTAATGTTGTTCAGTCTGCATGTGTTTTGTAATTTCTGTAAGTGTCTTTAGGACCCTCTTCAAAATAGGGTGCTCCATCTCAAGGGGCTATCCTTTCAATGCATTCAAAATCTCCTTCATGATTCAGTTTTGTCCATGCTCCTGGGGCTGTACTCCAGGATCTTCTCTGTCCTGAGAGGTCACTAAACATTCTACAGAACTGTAAGCAGGGTATTCAGGCAGGGGAACTCATTGGAAAGGAACCACGCTTTTTTTTTGCCCAAGATATCTGCCCGAGTTCCCTCAGCATCAAAGGTAAAGAGGGCACAGTTGGAGTGATTTATAGCTCGGCCTGCTTTCCTCCCTCTGTGAAATCCTTCTTAGCAGTAGCATCCCATTTCCTGTGCGTGATTGCAGCTTCTTAAAGGCTTCTGTTGAGCACTTATGAAATGCCCCCTCTTAGAGACCTAGCCATGTCTGAGGGAAGTGTAAAAGGATGTAAAGAATGTTCTTTACTTATATCAAAGCCACCAGTCGCCAGAACATCTCAGATGGGAATTGATGGGTTTGCTGGGGTAGGGGTCATGGCAGTTTACAGCAGCTCAAGGGCGGTTATGTGTAGTGGTTTGAACTCAATCATAATTGGCTCAATACACATTATGTGGTGATGCAAGTTTTGATCTTTGACAAAATTGTGGAAATCTTTGTCAAACTAAGATCATGGTTTGTAAATACTCAGTCGTTAAACATTGGTTCTGTTATTGCAATGTGTGAACATTTGAAATTTAAATGAGAAAGTAAACTGATTTAAAATACATTAGAGAATGAAATGGATTGGATCATTACTCTGTGAGAAACCACTGCTTAACTGTCATTCCTGCATTTGATCAAAAGAGGGCAACACAGTACAGGCTGTTACCTTATAACTGTGAGCAAACTGAGGGTACAATATATATAATATGAAAGTAGCTTTGATTTGTGTGAATATGAATGCATCACTCTATTTGTTAATGCTTACTATGTTTCTCCTTAGAGCCTAATTATTTGTATTTAATTAATTTAAAAAGTTTATGTTTTATAGAGAACGCAGTGCATTTCAAAATTAATTCTGTTATGTCGGCCCTTGAACCATGAACAAATATAATTATACCAGTATAATAATTATTGTTATTATTAATATTATTATTATTATTAATCTTAACATTCATATTAACATTATTATTATTATTATTATTATAATCAAATATAATTATATAATTATAATAATTATTGTTATTATTCATATTATTATTAATCTTAACATGCATATTAACATTATTTATATTATCATTATTATTATTAACAGTCATATTATTATTATTACTATAAACAAATGCAGTCTAACAGCCATTTTAAATATTGTTTAACCGGCACAAAAGAAAGAAAGGGAGACAAAAAATATAATTTCCTCTTTTTTTTATTAAAACCATAGAAACATTTGTGGTCAGTTATAAAAGAGTCGTGTTGCTCCTGTAGCAAGGGTTGGTGCTGGGCACTCCCTCCCTGTCCTGCTCTGAGCAGAACTGGCCTTGCCCTCCACCTGGACCGGGAAATCCCTGCTTTAAACAAAGTCTGTTCTTTACTGGCCCGGGTGGAGCTCTCCTCAAGTCTCCAACTAATCCTACTGAAAGAGTAATGTATTTACACATATATTTATATCAAAATAAGAGAATGAAAAACACAATGAAAACTCAAAAACAAAAAGGAATTAAAGAGAGGTCTGTGTGTTTACTACACGAATGGACCTTTCTGATATTCAGAAATTACCTACAGAAATGTTTTGTGATTTTTGTAGGTTTCACAAGACACTTCAACATGTTTATTTTATTTTTTTTCATAATTAACAATGGAAGATTGGCAGTGATGTTTTTTTCTTTTTCCGTCAGGCAGATAAGGCACAATACCCCATGGTAATTCCCTCTGGTTATTTTAGAGAGGGCAATGAGTCCTATGTCTTTTAAAACAACATACCATTTACACACAGCTACAAGAGAGGCAAAAGTACCAAACAATAAAACAACTGTACCTCATTACTTTAATGCTGACAAGAAGTAAACGATTACATTTTCTGTGCGCTGTCACATCAGACTGCAAGGCGAGACTAACACTGTTGACAAAGTCACTGCAATACTTTGAGGCAGTACACATTCTGAAGAAAAAACCTTTGGACAATATGATATGCATTGTTTCCTATTATTGATTGAAAAGCAATCAATATTTAAAAAATACAAGATTGGATTTCATGTGCTATGGACAATTGTAGGTCAGTATGAGACCGCAGAAAGCTATGTCTGTTAACATAAACTGTTTTTTGTTGTTGTGTTTGTTGTTTTTTGTCCAAGAATGATGTGCTACGATTAAGATGAATAATTGGTGTTTGAAAACCCTTTCCCACAGTAATTGTAATTACATACATCCCATGTTGCAAAAACTGGATGATGCCCAAACCCCTCTCGATCCAATATCCATGATTTGATTTAAAAAAACAAATATTATAAAAAAAAACATTGTTATATACACCCGTGAGTACCTTAAGAGACTACGTAAAACAAACCATTCAGATATCAACTAAAGACTACATATGAAGACTTTGATAAGTGGTCCTTTTAGGATGGACACAATACCTTTGTTGGAATACTTTTGACAACACACCACTTGGTAGAAGCACTCAAACAGTAACATATACAGTACATGTTCGCAAAAGTAACATACTAACAAAATGACAATAGCAAAGGTGTAAATATCTTTCTATTTTTTAAACTATAGTTATAAAGATACCATCCTGACCTTAAAGTAGCTAAATGGCCCCTTTGAGACCTGATGTAATGAGGATTATGTCATAGGCGTACCAACGTGGTCAGAAGATAATTGGCACATGGGCTAGTCTATGTACTTAAAAAGACAGTGTTTATGTTTGACCTTGAATACATGCAGTTTATACCAACAGTGTAAAGGAACAACAAAACAACAGCAACAATACACATAATACTGTTTCAAAGAGGCGAGTTCTTACTCACCAATATCGTATAGTAATACAAAGAGAAGGGATTTTAAAAATAGCCATCCATTCCATAAAAGGAATATCTATTTATCTATACACATATTTGACACACCCTAGTTCTGATGGGAATGACACTTTAACAAAATAACCTTGTTTGACAGCAATCTGCTCCTCAACACTAGTTTTTTTTTTTTTTGGAAATTCATAATAAACATTTTCATAATTTTGCTATTTTATCTTCTTCTCCTCTCTGTTCTGTTCTTTATATAGTTTTCTTCTTCCCCTTTGATTGTTGCTTTTGGAAGAGGAAGCCGAGGAGAGAGGGGCAGACCTACTGCATGCAGGCCAGGAACTTGCTCTCCTCTGCCAGGGTGCTGAGCAGGGAGCTCATGTCTCCTATGGCCATGTTGCTGAGGCTGGGCGGGACACTGTGGAAAGAGGCCGAGGCTCTGGGCGTGGTCAGACGTGACGAGGCCCTGGACAGACCCTGAAACATGGAGGGGCTGATCACCCCGGAAACCAGGCTGCCCTGGTCGAAGCCGTCCTCCAGCATGGTGCCAAAGTCCAGGCTCACCACCTCGTCCAGCACGCTTACCACGCCACTGTCCACCGTGCTGGTCACGTGGTCTGCTCCGGGGGACAGGAGGGTGGAGTTACCTTCAGCCCCTCCTCCCGGCCCCACAGACTCAGCCATGGTGTCCAGCAGACATGGATCCTCCAGGCACACAGGGAAGGAGGAGGCCTTACCGTCCACCCCGTCAAAGCACAGCGGCTCGCTGAAGCCCTGCTCCAGGTAGCCCTGGTCTGAAGCCTCCAGCTTCAGCCCAGAGACCTGGTGGGCCAGGGAGCACTGCTGGGGGCCACTCCTCTGCTGGCTGGAGCTGAAGTTCAGGCTGACCTGGGTTCTGTTGTTGCTCTGAGGGCTGGGATATTGCTGGGCCCTGGCCGGGTTCCTGTAGCCGCTGCCTGCCAGCTGGCCCCGGGGGGCTGGAGGAGCGGGGGCCTGGGGGTGTTGGCGGAGGCTCGGGGCCAGGCTGGACAGGCTCTCCATGGAGGCCCTGCTGAGGAGCAGGTTGTCCCCAATCTGCCGGGAGGAGGGGGCGGCGTTGGCGCTCTGGTGGGTCTGCTGGAAGTGGTTCTGGGTCTGCTGCTGTCCATAGCCTTGGGGCAGGGGCCCCACGCTGATCTGGGAGAAGTCTGGATGCCCAAAGTTGTGAATGCCGTTGCCTCTCAGCTCCATGCAGGAGTTGGGGTTGGCCTCCAGCTTCACCACGGGGTTCCCTCTACACGCCTGGAGCTGGAGTTGATACTGAGACTGGGGCTGAGGCTTTCCCGCCAGGGCACAACCGTTCTGGAAGTCCCTGGGAGAAAACGGTCCTGTCTGCTGTACCACCATGTTACCAAACCTCCCGAATGGAGCTCCTCCAGGGGGCCCTTGGTCTGAGGTCAGTCCACGGCCACACTGCCTTTGCTGGGCTTGCTGCCGCTGTGGAGACCTCTCGGCGCTCCCAGAGCTCACCTCGTTCCACTGGATAGGCTGCTTGCTGGGGCTCTCTCTCTCCACCACCTGTTGCTGCTGGATGCTGTGGTTCTGCTGGTAGGTCAGATTCATTCCTGAGCCATGGATCTGCGCCTGCTCACCCCCTTGAAGGTGGGAGGGGTCCCCTTGGCTGTGGCTCTCTTCCAGGGGGTAATAGCAGCCCGTCTGCCCTTGGGCCTGGGAGCGGAGGTATTGCACCAGGTCGTCCGGTAGCATGTCTTCATCCCCTAAGAGCAAGCCCCCGTCCTCCTCCATGGCCAGGGCCTCTAAGGCTGAGTGCTCCATGATGCTGGGGGGGCAGGGCGAGGAGGAGGGCTGCAAACCCCTCTGGAGGTTGCCCTGTGAGCGGCTGTAGTTCTGGAGAGCGGCCTGGTGCTGCAGCTGTGCCAGAGGGGGCAGAGGGTGAATGCTGTTCAGGCTGTTGAAGCGCTGCACCTGGGGTAGGTCGAACATGTCTGGAGCCTGTGTCCGCACCGGGTCGCTGGCCCTCCGGTCCGGTCCATTTCCTGGTCCCTCCCCAGGATAGAAGCCCCTCCTCCGGTAGCCAGGGTGACCGTTGTACCCATTGGTGTGCCCGTTGCTGTCGCTGCAGCGACGTGGCCTCACCAGAGGGGGCAGTGTGCTGTGGTTGCCTCCATCTTGGCCCTCCCCCATCGTGGCCCCGCGGGTCTTTAGGACCATGCGCTCCATGTTGGGCAGTGGCGTCGGAGGAGGGCCGCCCGTGGCTGCTGCATACTTGGCCTTCAGGTGGTAGTGCTGGGCCGGGGTGAGGTTGAGCACCCCCCTCGACCCCCCACCTCCTCCGTTTCCCCCGACACCTCCCCAGCCGCCGCCTGGGAACGTGGCCACCCCCCCACTGCCTCCTCCTCCTCCTCCTCCTCCCCCTCCTCCTCCACAGTGGCTGGCCTCGCTGGAGCGGCGTGACGCGTCGGTGGAGATGGGGTCGTAGGAGTCGGTGGAGCTGAGGTTGCGGAGGCGGCGGTGGTGGCCTGCGCTGTGGCCCGTGCCCTCCCCGCCCTGCGAGGCCTGGCTGGAGCGCCGGCTGCAGAACCCGGGCGAGATGCCAGAGGAGCGGCGGCTGGTGCTCAGGTAGGACGAGCTGGTGGCGCTGCCGCTGCTGTCTCGCCGGTCACGGAGCAGGCTCAGCACAGTCAGCTCACTGCCACCCAGCTCTGGGCCAGGAGGAGGCTGGGGGGCAGACAGACCTCCACAGCCAGCTGGCCGGCCCTGATAGGAACCTGTTAGGAATAACAACATGGCTTAGAGAAATGGAACGTCAAGTGATTGGAGGAGAGTTCATGAAAGATATTGGCGAGTTATTATCTAACAAATAACGCTAGTTAGCTAGCTGTATTTACTTCATGCAGAACATTTTAAAAACCATAAATAATATTTGGTAATTAATGTTAGCTAGCTAGCTAACTTCAACGTTATTATGGTATGCATTGCCAAACGTTTATTGGGGTAACATTTGACAGGTCAAAGCAGTGCGTGGATGCTTTGGTGTAAGTGTAAGCACAGCAACATAAAATGTCTGTAGAGATTGAACAACTGTTCAAAACTCCTTTGTTAAATTAAATAGTGTGTTATTTACCAATGCCAATTTCTGTTTTATTAAAGTGTTTGACCATACAAATGTCACCAGGATGTAGCTGCAAATACATTTGATCTATGTCTGTTATCCAGTTTGCTGTTTTGGTTCTATAATATATTATTATGTAATTTGTTTGTCAAGAAACCACCTCCAAACTCCAGAATAAATGCAAAACAGTCTTTAATGAAGCAACTTCAATATTACTTTAAACAATTTTTCTTTTCTTAAAAAAATGTAAGAAATGGTTGTGTTCAATGTGTCTTCAATTGTGATGAATATTCTGATAACATTTTCATGGCATATTACTTTATCTACAATGGTGAGAGGTAGGTTTAGATAACTTATATGTATGCTTGATATATATACATACATATATATATATATATATATATATATATATATATATATATATATATATATATATATATATATATATATATATAGACAGTACTGTGCAAACATTTTAGGCAGGCCATGTTGTTTTGAAGGCAAAGGGTGGTCACACGAAATATTGATTTGATTTAGATTTTCCTTCTTTTCATTCACTTTGCGTTTTATTAATTGATGGAAACAAAACTATTTACATTTCTACTTTTGAAAGCATTCTTACTTTACAGCACCCCGAATCCACCTGGCTAAAACTTTTGCACGGTACTGTATATATTAGGGCTGTCAATTGAACACGTTAATTTAGACAATTTAACAATTAATTAGGCAAACAATAACACGTAATAAAATTACGCAATTAATCAATGTCACCCCGTGACCACGCATCGCACAATCCGAATCGCAAATCGCTCGTCACACGTCATTAGCTAGCATGTTAACATGATGGAACAGGGTGACCAAACTCTGCTAGGCCCTCTGAATAGAAAGTTTATGTTCGAATTGCGAAGTATCACCTCTATTGAAAGCACGTTTTTGCTAGTTCTTGTGTCAACAATATTGGTTTAGCTAAAGCCACCTTTCGTAATGTCTATGGCTGTGTATCATTACCCATACTAGCATCCTATTTAGTATGCCCCATTTGTCTTTCTGCATGCAATAGAATGTAATTTGTAAGGGCAGGTGCAGTATGAACTATAATAGTAAAAAGTAAAGTATGTAATTTGGGACACAGTGTATGTGTTTACTCTTCTGCCATAATAATGTAATGTGTCAAAATGGTAATATCATCCTTTGGGTGCTTTGCCCAGCAAATGTCCATGTATGCAAACATGTGCGATTAATTTGATGAATTAATTTGGGTATAATCTAATTAATTTAATACATTTTTTTTGTCAATTGACAGCCCTAATTTATATATATATATATATATATATATATATATATATATATATATATATATATATATATATATATATGTGTGTGTGTGTGTGTGTGTGTGTGTGTGTGTGTGTGTGTGTGTGTGTGTGATATTTGAGTGGTTGATTGGTTGATTTCCAGTGTGTGTATTTGTGGTCTAAAAAAAAGATGAAATTCCCATTAATTAAGCTGTGAACTTCTGCTTCACAAGTCATTTCACAGTATGTAACAACGATGTTGCAAATGAAAGCTCTACTACTCTATCACTATAACAAGTATTTCTGTTGATTTAAACGTTAACCACTCCCACTGTGAAGGACAGCCTGAGGACAGAGAGGGGGAATAGTCACTGAGGGGCTGATGGACGTATGTTAGGGACGTTAGGGGAAGTATCAATATATCAGAGCCGTTAGGGGAAGTATCAATATATTAGAGCCGTTAGGGAGTTTATGAATATATTAGAACCGTTAGGGAGTTTATGAATATATTAGAGCCGTTAGGGAGTTTATGAATATATTAGAACCATTAGGGAGTTTATGAATATATTAGAGCCGTGAGGGGAAGTATCAATATATTAGAACCGTTAGGGAGTTTATGAATATATTAGAGCCGTTAGGGACTTTATGAATATATTAGAACCGTTAGGGAGTTTATGAATATATTAGAGCCGTGAGGGGAAGTATCAATATATTAGAACCGTTAGGGAGTTTCTGAATATATTAGAGCCGTGAGGGAGTTTCTGAATATATTAGAGCCGTTAGGGAGTTTCTGAATATATTAGAGCCGTTAGGGAGTTTCTGAATATATTAGAACCGTTAGGGAGTTTCTGAATATATTAGAACCGTTAGGGAGTTTCTGAATAAATTAGAGCCGTTAGGGAGTTTCTGAATATATTAGAGCCGTGAGGGAGTTTCTGAACATATTAGAGCCGTTAGGGAGTTTCTGAATATATTAGAGCCGTTAGGGAGTTTCTGAACATATTAGAGCCGTTAGGGAGTTTCTGAATATATTAGAGCCGTGAGGGAGTTTCTGAATATATTAGAGCCGTTAGGGAGTTTCTGAATATATTAGAGCCGTTAGTACAGCCCCCTGAGCGAGGTCAAGCAGACTCACCCTTTCCCAGGATGGTGGGCAGCACGGGGCCGTTTGAGGGCAAGGTTGGGGACAGCACCCGGGGCAGGACTCCGTTCACCTGTTTCAGCCTCTCCATCTTCATGTGCTCCATCCAGCGCAGCGGACGACCCACACTCCGCCTCGCCTGCAGGGCCAGCGTGGCTGCCATCGCCGTGGAGACCATGGAGCCCATGATGGGCAGGTCTTCCTCAAACTCGTCCTCCTCTTCCTCGTCCACCTCCTCCTCGTCCTCCCCCTCTTCCAGCCCCTCCCCCAGTGAGCGGCCTGCGCTCACAGCATGCTGGACTCCACGGCTGGGATGGGTGCTGATGGGGGACTGGTCACTGCTGCATGTAGACTGACCGCCAGGGCTTGGCTGAGACGCCTGGCCACGGACGGAGACGGAGCAAAGGATAGGAGGAGAGGGGATGAAAACAGAACACAAGAATAGAGAAAGGACGTTAGATAAAAGAGAAAGTCATTGTTCCAAAGGCTAGAGGACAAATGTGTTCTGGTGAGTGATCAACAGCGTGACTCCATGGGATGTATTTGGAACATGCTTCTCACACATCAGCATGTTATTTCCAAGGCTTCAGTCGTTTGCATTGAACTGTCAGTGTTCAGTGAGAAGGGTAAACAACACCTCCCTCTGTCCTCCAGCCAATAGATGGACATGATAGACACAGTAACAAAGACGCCAGTGGAAGACGCTCTGTTTTCAGTGAACAGGAAGGACAAAGCTTCTTCTAACTGGCGAGTGCCTAATTGGGTTGCATACTTGGAGTCTCTGGCACTGAAGATCACTGATGAGAATGAGAATAGCTTTTTTGGCACAAAGTGCTCCCAATGTTTTGAACTGGCTCTCTCACACTGGTGGCTAAGAATGAATCTGGCTGAGCAACCGAGCTCTCTACAGAGTTTGGCATACTTTCAATGCACAGTACCCTTTTGGAAATGAATTCAGGTCTGCCCAAAGGCATGGTTATTGCTAATATGAAATATAATTTATCTAAACAGGAAGACATTATGGGAATAAGGTCTGATGATGAATATTATGGGTGTGGTGCTGGTGAGAGGAGACAATCTTGGACAGTAATATGAGAAAACAAATCAGCCAATAACAACGCCTTGGTGAAGCAATGCCAATGGACGTGGAACAAATGTGTGCCGATTGGTTGGAATGACAAAGACAAAAGAGGAAGCTTGTCCTCGTGATGAAAACAGACATTTGGTCTCACCTGATAACCCACTGTCCTCAGACAAGGGAGGAAGAGAAATGCCAGAGCATTGGATAGAAGAAAAACATGGCCTGGTTACTCAAGGGGTCAGTATCAAACACACCATCCCTCACACATGGCTTAGTGGGGTTAGATTGATGTGAGCGCTGTGAGAGGGCCATGCACTGCAGTGTTAGTGTGGGTCCTCTCACCATGGGCTTCTCTGTCTTGATGGACTTGACCTGCAGACATTCATCCTGTTTGGAGGTAGTGTGGTTGTACTCCCTTTGGTCAGCGTACCCCCCTAAGGAGCCCGGCGACCGGCCCTGGCCGTTGGCCCCTGGTTCCCTCGGCGGGGGGCGGGGGTAGGAGTCCGCCCGCTGCTTCTTGGTAACGTGCGCTTCTGGTCCGTGCACGGTTTTGACGTGTTTGCGTAGGGAGCTGGGGTCTGTGTAGCGCTTGGTGCAGCCAGGGATCTTACACACATATGGTTTCTGAAAAGAGATGAAAGGAATAGATCATATCTGAAACCTGAAGGAACATGGATGCAGTACAAAGTGTGTGTGTGTGTGTGTGTGTGTGTGTGTGTGTGTGTGTGTGTGTGTGTGTGTGTGTGTGTGTATGTGTGTGTGTGTGTGTGTGTGTGTGTGTGAGTTAGAAATACCTCATTGGAGTGTGTGCGGTTCTGGTGCTTGGCCCGGTCCGAGGCGTTGGAGAAGGCCTTGTTGCAGCCTTCGTGTTCACACACGTAGGGCTTCTCCCCCGTGTGAGAGCGCAGGTGAGTCTTCAGGTTCTCCAGACGAGAGTAGGCTTTAGCACAGCCCTCAAACTGCACGGAGAGGACGAGCAGAAAGTCACACATATATATCATAACATCCTCATGTACTACCTATGGCATGTGTCCTAAGCATCACATTATCATTGAAGAAGAGCAACAGATTCACTGGAGTCAGTGCTGTTCTATAAATCAACAGAGATCCGACCATCCTTACAGTGCACTTATGAGGTTTCTCCCCTGTGTGTCTGCGCATGTGCACGACCAGCATGTACTGAGCCTTAAAGGGCTTCTGCTCCCGAGAACAGTCGTCCCAGCGACACACAAACTCCTTCTTCTCCCCGTGGATGTGGTCGTTGTTGATGTGCTGGAGGAAGAGACCAACAGAAAGCAGAGTTACCTTCCAATGTCCATTTAGATTCACACAACAGAGGTCTCCTTATCGTGCAATGACCCATGGTTACCACAAGGGGGACACAGGATTCAGTTGTAGCCAGAAATAATGACTGACTTGTCAAACTTGAAACAATGTTTTATGACTAT
>CM030186.1:18280199-18287699 GCA_017639675.1 Aplochiton taeniatus
AGTTCCCTTTTTACATCAACATGCATATCGGAAACCAAGGGAAAGCTGTTATTTTCTCATAATTTCCACAGCCATTTTGGAAGACAAGTTAAAATAAATGGGGGAGGGGCCGCCCCATTGTCGGGTTCTATGGAGATGTCCCCCCCAGCGTGTGCGGAGAGCCACTGTGGTCCAAACACTGTACTTATCCTATTACTGGAGGGGTGGGGGTGGGGAGAGATAAGAGCATTTTCTCCTCCGCTACGCTGAATTAGAGGGGAGGGACTCTGTAGGTGAATAGTTTTATTGGCATGTCCCTTCATATCTGCATGAGCATAGAACATGAAATGCAACATCAGAAAGTCCAAAGACCGCACAAATTAACAATAGCTCCTGAGATTTATGTAATTACAGTAGCAAAACAAAGTGTGACATCTTCTAAATGTTCAAATGAAACAATCCCAGCTAAATATCATCACTGTTTTAAACGATCATTCTTGCTTATGCACAAGCTGCATTCTGTTTATGTTTGAAATGTGGCTAAGGTCAGATGGCCACCTGCTTTGACTACAATGGTGGGAGATTACATGAGCTACTCTCTCCCTCTTTCCCTTCCCGACCCAGACCTTTCCCAGCCCCCCTGAAACAGGAGCAGGAAGTTGTCAAGATCCTCAACCTTTGAGCAGAGCCCTTCAAATGCGGGAGGCAGCCCATTCCGTGCTGAGGATATCAATTATAGATAGGGGGTACCGCCGCTGAGGAGGATTGCAATGTCAAACTGCAGATAGACAGCCGTGAAGAGCTGAGGATCTTTCTATCAGATGTGTGGTGATGGGGGGGGGGGGGGGATGTGTGAGGGTATGAGACTATGTGGGTGTGTGTGTGTGTGTGTGTGTGTGTGTGTTTTAACTCTGTGTGTGTGTGTGTGTGTGTGTGTGTGTGTGTGTCTAGTTGACATGAACACAGTGCAGCTGAACCCTCTGTATTTCTCTCATCTCCTGTAGAGCACCCTCTCAGTAAACAGTCCACAGGTCACAGAGGGCAGAGCAGCCTAACAGCATCAGGGTAAGTGTTGGCTGTAGTGGAGCTAACACCACTACCCTCTCATTAATATTTAGCTTGAAGAATAGCCCCTTAGGCACAATAGGATGAGAGCCATCCATCTCTGGGGTAGTGTGAGGGCTGCAGCGACAGACGTGTGTGTGTGTGTGTGTGTGTGCCGGTCCGTGCAGAGCAGCGCTTGGTTCAGCCGGGCTGGATGCCAACCCGCCAAATCAGTTTGCCGTTGGCCGAGAAAACGTGCTCGACAGCCTTTTGGGTCCATTACCAGAAAGCAATCTGACACGAGCAGCAGCATCAGTCACTGCCTACAGCAACACACAGTCTAGACCCAGGGTAACTAGAACACACAGTCTAGACCCAGGGTAACTAGAACACACAGTGTACTCTAGACCCAGGGCAACTAGAACACACAGTGTACTCTAGACCCAGGGTAACTAGAACACACAGTCTAGACCCAGGGTAACTAGAACACACAGTCTAGACCCAGGGTAACTAGAACACACAGTCTAGACCCAGGGTAACTAGAACACACAGTGTACTCTAGACCCAGGGTAACTAGAACACACAGTCTAGACCCAGGGTAACTAGAACACACAGTCTAGACCCAGGGTAACTAGAACACACAGTCTAGACCCAGGGTAACTAGAAGACACAGTCTAGACCCAGGGTAACTAGAACACACAGTCTAGACCCAGGGTAACTAGAACACACAGTTTAGACCCAGGGTAACTAGAACACACAGTCTAGACCCAGGGTAACTAGAACACACAGTGTACTCTAGACCCAGGGTAACTAGAACACACAGTCTAGACCCAGGGTAACTAGAACACACAGTCTAGACCCAGCGTAACTAGAACACACAGTGTACTCTAGACCCAGGGTAACTAGAACACAGTGTACTCTAGGCCTGCGATACCCAACCCAGGCCCAAACAGAGGAGATGTTGCCAGGGTAACCAGCCCCGGCCCAGACAGAGGAGATGTTGCCAGGGTGCCAACCTGCTGACAGCACGACAGGCTGACTGGATTCCAGGGGAACTGATGAAATGTGGGAGCAATAGGAGCTTTATTCTTAACTCCTTCCCTCTGAGTTACGGCTGGAAAAGACTCTGCTCACCTGACATTCTGTAAACAGACCATTCCATTGCTTCTTAACTGCAGTCCTATCCATATGGAGTGTGTGTAATATCATGCAGGGATTTAGTGGGGATTGTTGGAGAGGAGACCATTTATAAATGAGATGAGAATAACAGTCTCCATGTTTTGTTATTCCACGTGTTCTCCATGGCAAAGGTATGAATACCTGGTGTGTGTCTGATGCCATCCTGCGTAAGCACTAACATGCACCAGCAGTACTCACATGCACCAGCAGTACTCACATGCACCAGCTGCTCCTGTGTGTCAAACTCCCGGCAGCAGTTCTCCCAGTGGCAGTTGGTCTCGTACACCACCTCAGGCTCCTGCTTGCTCTCGTCCTTGTCCCCTTCCTCCTTCACCAGAGTCATCCCATCCGGATGGTCCTGAGGTCCCCAATAAACAAACACATCCACTGTTAATAGACATGTGCACCCAGAAATGTGCACAGCGTGACAGGTGTCAACATGCAAATGTCGGTATTGATGTAGTTCAGCGTTTTGGTGGCAGGCCACATCTGGTAGCTGCTACTATCAAATGAGTAGTGGGACATCTCCTAGGGGCATGTACCTCCTTTTTGTTACCACTCGATGAACCCAAAAGGTTTTGAACTATACGTTTGAATCCAGTTCACACTGTGAAAACATGCACATGAAAACGACCGTTCCCCCGCCCCTGTGGCCTCTAGGCAGCAGTGCGATTGAGTTGCACATCCCAACAGATGCAGCCGGAGGAATCTGGCCTTGGAGAAACGGCTGGGAGTGGAAACGTGGCGCTGAAAGCCCTGCTCTGTGCCGGGGGGGTGATAAAGGACAGGTCTAGGTTCCAGGAATGGAACCCCCTCCTCCTGCCATAGGTTGCTGCATTAGTCCAGACATATCTCACTGTCACTGTAACACGGTGAGCTGTCTAGCAGGGACCCTGGCTTTCCAAACACACCTCCTTCAGCCCAGCGCTAACAGGTGGCTATGGGAAAAGAAAGGTGAGTATGGCAGCATAAAGGACAGTTTGTATGGCCTCTCATTTTCTGTGTGACTGAAGGATTCGCCATTCCCTCATAGAAGCCCCCAAAACAATGAGAGTTGATCCTGTGTGGAGTAGCCGGCAACAAGTTGTATTATAACAGCTTGTGTTTAAACATCCAACAACTCTTGGTTTGGTATATCTGCATGTCCCTGCATGATTCTATTAAGATAATATTCCTCAAGAGTCTAGTGATGCTTTGAGAACTTTTTCATTTCCCCTTTGTGACGTCTCCATGAGGACATTGTGGGTCTAGAGGGTAATCTTTGAGAGAGTCTTCACCAGTATGCTGCCAGCCCCAGGGCTGGGAACCTCCTCCTCTGGCTTTAGTTTGGAGCGTTTGTGGTGCATGGGGTCCCCTGTACTGCTCACCGCGGACTCACTGGTGGGTTTGGTCTGAAAAAAACACAAAAGAGAGTCATTACTGGTGGGTTTGGTCTGAAAAAAACACAAAACAGAGTCATTACTGGTGGGTTTGGTCTGAAAAAAACACAAAACAGAGTCATTACTGGTGGGTTTGGTCTGAAAAAAACACAAAACAGAGTCATTACTGGTAGGTTTGGTCTGAAAAAAACACAAAACAGAGTCATTACTGGTAGGTTTGGTCTGAAACACAAAACATTAGGAGTCACTGTGAACAGGGTGGGAGTGTGCGTCCATCAATGCCCTATCAGTGAGGAGTGCTGGACAAACAACATTCTTGAACGATTAAAGAAGTCCGGAAGCACCTCCCACAGAAAAGATCCCAATAATAATCCAAACAATGCTGAGACATTTTGGTACACACTGAGATGTTTTGGTCAAAGACCTTCTTCAGAACCTTCTTCTCTCATTTGAGGTAATTATATTATACTCATAAGGTCTCTTTATATAACTCTGTGTTTATGTTAGGGTTAGGGTGAGGGTTAGGGTTAGGGTTTCTACTCTCCTTTGAGGTACTTATATTATACTCATAAGGTCTCTTTATATAACTCTGTGTTTATGTGATGTGATGTTATTACATGACATTGGATCAATATACATTTTCCTTTGATATTCTATTTATTATCCCATATCAAAGTAAAAGGTTAACAGAGCAGATGTAGTTTAAGTTCAGTTTTCTCACGTCCTAATTAAACACTATGCAGCTCAATATATGGCACCAGCCACCCCAATCACTGCATTCAAATGACCCAATGAAGCATTCTGCAAGCCTTTGGATGGCCCAACTATGGCCATGGCTACATCCCAGGGGAGTGCCTGCTACAAAGACTTCTGGCGGGGAAAACAATTAACAAGAAAAAAAACTCCCTGAAAAAAAGGAGGCAATGATGTCTTGGCTCTCTGCTTGTTCTGACCTCTCTAGTAAAATATATATAATGTAATTACTTCATAACAGTGGGATACTATTGCACAGGCCAAATAAACCCTGTCAGTCACTGCACTAGCTGGCAGGGTATTTCCTGGTGTATGACTTACTACCCTTGTTGCAATAAATGGGATTTTGATTTGGGTCCCTGGGCAGTAGTGTGCTCTACTCCAAGGGGAACGAATGGCAATTTTCAAAGCTGTGCCTTGACTAAGGGCCTAATATACAAGGCATCAGCACTGTGGCAACAATAACACCAGTTAAACCAGTCGTCCAAAGTGGAATGGGGAAAACAAAGAGGGAATAATTACTTCTAAATGCAAGCCTGTGTGAGAGAGGATTGAGAGAGGAGAAAATGAGGACTAGTGGAGCCATCCATCCCTGTCAGCTCTCGCTGTTCTCTCTCTGGTGATTAATGGTGTCAGCCGTGGGATTCTATGCTAACAAGCCCCTTGCTGTTTCCTGCATGCGCTGTCTTCACAGAAGCGCTGCAGTCCAGAACAGCGAGACAACAGAAGTAGAAAGGCATAAGGTCCCATGAGAGGCCGGTGTGGCTGGGGGGCCTGCCTGTAGACCAGGTACCACTAACCAGAGACGTGGCTGGGGGGCCTGCCTGTAGACCAGGTACCACTAACCAGAGACGTGTCTGGGGGGCCAGCCTGTAGACCAGGTACCACTAACCAGAGACGTGTCTGGGGGGCCAGCCTGTAGACCAGGTACCACTAACCAGAGACGTGTCTGGGGGGCCAGCCTGTAGACCAGGTACCACTAACCAGAGACATGTCTGGGGGGCCAGTCTGTAGACCAGGTACCACTAACCAGAGACGTGTCTGGGGGGCCAGCCTGTAGACCAGGTACCACTAACCAGAGACGTGGCTGGGGGGCCTGCCTGTAGACCAGGTACCACTAACCAGAGACATGTTTGGGGGGCCTGCCTGTAGACCAGGTACCACTAACCAGAGACGTGTCTGGGGGGCCAGCCTGTAGACCAGGTACCACTAACCAGAGACGTGTCTGGGGGGCCTGCCTGTAGACCAGGTACCACTAACCAGAGACGTGTCTGGGGGGGCCTGCCTGTAGACCAGGTACCACTAACCAGAGACATGTCTGGGGGGCCAGTCTGTAGACCAGGTACCACTAACCAGAGACATGTCTGGGGGGCCAGTCTGTAGACCAGGTACCACTAACCAGAGACATGTCTGGGGGGCCTGTCTGTAGACCTGGTACCACTAACCAGAGACGTGTCTGGGGGGCCAGTCTGTAGACCTGGTACCACTAACCAGAGACATGTCTGGGGGGCCTGTCTGTAGACCAGGTACCACTAACCAGAGACATGTCTGGGGGGCCAGTCTGTAGACCAGGTACCACTAACCAGAGACATGTCTGGGGGGCCAGTCTGTAGACCAGGTACCACTAACCAGAGACATGTCTGGGGGGCCAGTCTGTAGACCAGGTACCACTAACCAGAGACATGTCTGGGGGGCCTGTCTGTAGACCAGGTACCACTAACCAGAGACATGTCTGGGGGGCCAGTCTGTAGACCAGGTACCACTAACCAGAGACATGTCTGGGGGGCCTGTCTGTAGACCAGGTACCACTAACCAGAGACATGTCTGGGGGGCCAGTCTGTAGACCAGGTACCACTAACCAGAGACATGTCTGGGGGGCCAGTCTGTAGACCAGGTACCACTAACCAGAGACATGTCTGGGGGGCCTGTCTGTAGACCAGGTACCACTAACCAGAGACATGTCTGGGGGGCCAGTCTGTAGACCAGGTACCACTAACCAGAGACATGTCTGGGGGGCCTGCCTGTAGACCAGGTACCACTAACCAGAGACATGGCTGGGGGGGCCTGTCTGTAGACCAGGTACCACTAACCAGAGACATGTCTGGGGGGCCAGTCTGTAGACCAGGTACCACTAACCAGAGACATGTCTGGGGGGCCAGTCTGTAGACCAGGTACCACTAACCAGAGACGTGTCTGGGGGGCCAGCCTGTAGACCAGGTACCACTAACCAGAGACATGTCTGGGGGGCCAGTCTGTAGACCAGGTACCACTAACCAGAGACATGTCTGGGGGGCCAGTCTGTAGACCAGGTACCACTAACCAGAGACATGTCTGGGGGGCCTGTCTGTAGACCAGGTACCACTAACCAGAGACATGTCTGGGGGGCCAGTCTGTAGACCAGGTACCACTAACCAGAGACATGTCTGGGGGGCCAGTCTGTAGACCAGGTACCACTAACCAGAGACGTGTCTGGGGGGCCAGTCTGTAGACCAGGTACCACTAACCAGAGACATGTCTGGGGGGCCAGTCTGTAGACCTGGTACTGGTAACCGGGGACATGGCTGACGTGGATACAGCGATCTGTTACCTGTGGTGATGATTCACCAGGCGTCTGTCGCCATGGCGCTCACCTGTAAGGTGTCGTTGGAGACCGCCGATCGCTCGCTGGCGCTGAGCCCGGGAGGGGGGATGCCAGGGTGGGGTCTCTGGGTGGCGAAGGCTGGCGTAGGGTGGATCAGAGGAGGACTGTGGCCAAACGCAGAGCCCACCAGGCCTGGCTGACGACCCATGAGCTGCTGGTGCATCTGGAGAGCCACCGGGGTTGGAGGATAGGCGAAACTCAGCGCCGGGCTGGAGAGAAAACAGAAACAACTCTAAGGACTGGAAACAAAGTACACTGACTCTACCTACACGCCATCCACACTTATGACCTTTTTCAAATACAAACACATACAATGATGAGGCAAGCAGAGGAAGAATACAGGATAGAGGGTCTACATGCACACTAACCCTAAATGGGTTGTTCTAGATAGTCAGAGGAATAGAGGGTAGAGGATGTCTAAATGGGTTGTTCTAGATAGTCAGAGGGATAGAGGGTGTCTAAATGGATTGTTGTAGATAGTCAGAGGAATAGAGGGTAGAGGATGTCTAAATGGATTGTTCTAGA
>CM030186.1:18300199-18312125 GCA_017639675.1 Aplochiton taeniatus
TACAAGGGTTCAAAAGAGAAGAAGTGAGTTCATCTCAAATCACACCCAGATATGATGATGATGTTTTCATCATGCGTTTTGCTCTGGTCTAGTCGTAGAGACAGGATTGAACACGTTGAGGACTCCTGTGGAGTAAAGTATAAGATGTAATCTAACTAATACAGCTCTCCTCTTATAATTGAGTGCGTATGAAATCTACTAACACAGCTCTCTTCTTATAATTGGCTGAGATGGGTCAGAAAACTCTGTAATGACGGCTTTGGCTACAAAGCCCTTCCCTGGAGGAAAAGGACCACTCCAAATATCAGGCAGACATTAAGAGACTGGGAGATTAGGGGGAATTAGCCCCTTCACTCTCTGTGCTGCTCCCTCAGAGGATGACAAAGAAGACCCCAGGAGAGGACTTGGGTGGAGGGAGAAAATGAAGAAAAAGAGAGAGACGGAGGGGGACAAAAGAGTAAGGAGAGAGAGAGAGAGAGAGAGAGAGAGAGAGAGAGAGAGAGAGAGAGAGAGAGAGAGAGAGAGAGAGAGAATAAGAGAGTTCAGAGAGACTTGGTCCAGAGTTTGGCTTGCTGTGACCTTGAGCAGGGCTTGGGAGTGTAACCAGCCAATTAGGCCCCTGGTCCTGTCCCCCTGTCCTGTCCCTCTGGTCCTGTCCCCCTGGTCCTGTCCCCCTGGTCCTGTCCCCCTGGTCCTGTCCCCCTGGTCCTCTAGCGGCCCCTCACTGTCTATCTCTTTACTTCCCCTAATGAAACAGCTCAGGCCAGGAACTATAATGAGCCCTGAGGAGCGGAAACAGTGCACACACACATACTCGCATGCACACACACACACACACACACACACACACACACACACACACACACACACACACACACACAACACACACAAATACACACACGGAAAGACAAGGAAAGACACACACACACACACATATCAGTACACAAGATCTCCTGCGTCATCTTTTTCCACAAGCATTTAGTAATTAGCCCAAAGGGCTTTGGGGTTCTCAAAGTTTTCTCAGAGTGGTCGAGGCGACGTTTCTCTGTGAGGCTGCTGGAAGACCTCCAGGGGACATCCAGAGCCCTGGCCCTCTGTGAGGCCATGCACTGCAATATGAGGAAACGGGGGGGATTTATTAAAGAGGGAGGAAAAGGTTCTGCCTTTTTTGAATGCATGAACGCTTGACCTTTTTGGGTTGGTGATTTTAGTCTGACAGCAATCAAGAAGAAGCTACTCTGATTCAAGACGAATGGCCATGCCAGTCTGCCTGAGCTTTCTGCTAACTCCTCTCCATCCTGAGACACCTTAACAGCCTGAGGTCACCCCTACACAGGTCACAGACAGGTGTGTGTGTGTGTGTGTGTGTGTGTGTGTGTGTGTGTGTGTGTGTGTGTGTGTGTGTGTGTGTGTGTGTGTGTGTGTAAGAGGGAGAGAGAGATAAGCAGATTATGTTCCTGGCGGTCACCATTGTACGCCATATCAACCCAACTCTAACTTTGATAAACAGGGCTAATAGAGAGAGGGAGAGAGGGAGAGTGGGAGAGAGGGAGAGAGAGAGAGAGGGAGAGAGGGAGAGAGGGAGGAGGGGGGCAAGATGGAGGGAGATTTCAGATGGTTCAAAGATAAAGAGAGAAAGGAACAGGGGATCAAGGCAGAGAAGAGAAGAGGGTATGGGGGGGGGGGGAGTAAAGGAGTCAAGAGGAGAGTGGGGGAAGGCTTTGAGGAAGGAAGGAGAGATGCTGGCTAAGAGAAGGACAGAAAGCACTTCTCTTTCTGAGGTGGGAAATAACACGTAAGGACACGGGCAGGGCTTAGATGGACTGTGACCGACCGGGAGGGAGGGAGAGATGGAGAGAGGGAGGGAGAGGAGGAGGGAGGTGGAAAGAAGGGGGGAGAGGAGCAGTGAGATGGAGAGAGGGAGGGAGAAGAGGAGGGAGATGGAGAGAGAGAGGGAGGAGAAGAGAGATGGAGAGAAGGGGGGAGAGGAGGAGGGAGATGGAAAGAGGGAGGGAGAGGAGGAGTGAGATGGAGAGAGAGAGGGAGAGGAGGAGGGAGATGGAGAGAGGGAGGGAGAGGAGGGGGGAGATGGAGAGAGGGAGGGAGAGGAGGAGGGAGATGGAGAGAAGGGGGGAGAGGAGGAGGGAGATGGAGAGAGGGAGGGAGAGCAGGAGGAGGGAGATGGAGAGAGAGAGAGGAGGAGGGAGATGGAGAGAGAGAGAGGAGGAGGGAGATGGAGAGAAGGGGGGGAGAGCAGGAGGGAGATGGAGGTCTCAGGAGGTTCACAGCCAGGTGTGAGAGAGAGAGAGAGAGAGAGAGAGAGAGAGAGAGAGAGAGAGAGAGAGAGAGAGAGAGAGAGAGAGCGAGAGAGAGGGAGACATTGACTTAATACTGAGAGAGAGAGAGAGAGAGAGAGAGAGAGAGAGAGAGAGAGAGAGAGAGAGAGAGACTGACTTCTTACTCAGAGAGAGAGAGAGAGAGAGACATTGACTTCTTACTGAGAGAGAGAGAGAGAGAGAGAGACATTGACTTATTACTGAGAGAGAGAGAGAGAGAGAGAGACATTGACTTCTTACTCAGAGAGAGAGAGAGAGAGAGAGAGAGAGAGACATTGACTTATTACTGAGAGAGAGAGAGAGTGAGACATTGAGTTATTACTGAGAGAGAGAGGGAGCAGTCCTTGGTGGATCAGATACGCTCTTTGCCGCCTTGATCATCTTAACATCTGTCAGAGTGCATTAATCAACATGACCGATGTGATGGGAAAAATGTAAAAAATCCACAACACCGAGTACAGGAATGAAAAAGTGTGTCAAAGTGTGTGAGTGAGTGAATGTCTGTGTGTGTGTATGTGTGTACGTGTGTGTGTGTGTCTGTGTGTCTGTGTGTCTGTGTGTGTCTGTGTGTGAGTGTGTGTGTGTGTGTGTGTGTGGTGTGTGTGTGTGAGTGAGGTAGCGTCTTAGTTTACACCTGATTTAAAGATTTACATCAAAGCTGGCCCTCAGGGAGATCAGGCTGGCCTGGCTCACCAGGGTCAGGATGGGCAGCATGGCAGCCCTCGCAGGGAAGGAAGGGGAAAGGAGCAGCTCCCCTCCCCAGGTTTCTCTTTCCTGCTGGCCCTCTGCGGCCATACGTGTCCCTGCAAGCCAGTGGTCACCCACATGTGGAAGCCATTTCCTCTCACGTGAGCGGTCTGACCCTGCATGTCTACCCCGTGCCGGTCTGAGTCCTTTTGGTCCGATGAATGACTACGAATACTTTCCACTAAGTAAATACACCCCGTACTTGCCTTGGGTCAGGAGAAAGAACCTGTGTTCGTCCATTTAGTTTCCTCCTTGCATCTTGTTTAGGAGTCAGGGTGTATCAAGTGAGCTTTCAAAATGGCTTGTGTGGTCCAAGTCCAACGCTCAGGACGTGGCGAGGATTGATGACATCATTCTGAGTCATACTGATGACATCATTCTGTCACATACAGAGGCAATCAGCAGGAGAGGACACAGGGGTAAAACAGGAAGACCACTTTCTGAACCGTTTGGATTCAGGGTCCACTGAAGGGAACCAAATGAAAACATTACCTAAAGGGAACAAAAAAAGACCTCCCTGTCAGACGTACTTGTCTAGTTTTAGTTGAAAACATTACATTCTAAGTCCACACAGACCCCTCAGCTGCTAGCAGCGTGACTAGTGGATCTGTCTCTTGTCTCCCTGTGGCCATAGGGGCTCTGTGGAGCAGAAGGGGCTTCTAGTTCCAGGCTGACAGAGGCCTCTGATCAGTCAGGTGTCAAGGCTCCGGGCCTAGGCTGACAGGTCCCCACCCCCCCCCCCCCCCCCCTCATCCCTAGCCCTGTCTCTCTCTCTCTTTCTGTCTCTCTGTCTCTCTCTCTCACGTATATCTCACCCTCCGACCCCCCCCCACCCCCCTCATCCCTAGCCCTGTCTCTCTCTCTCTTTCTGTCTCTCTGTCTCTCTCTCTTGCGTATATCTCACCCTCCGACCCCCACCACCCGCCTGCTTCACCACAGCGCCAGGCTGCCACCGCTCTGATAACTTAAACCAGGGGAGGAAGAGAGGGGAGGAAGAGAGGGGCTCCTGACAGCGGAAACAGCAGCGCTTTAAAGCTCCCAACCCTTTCACTGAGATCAAAGGGCCCAGCTACAGAGCCAGCGCAGGACCCAGGGAGAGGCGGGAGAGAGAGGGACTGAACAGGGGGAGAGAGACGAGAGAGAGAGAGGCGAGAGAGAGAGAGAGAGAGAGAGAGAGAGAGAGAGAGAGGAGAGAGAGAGAGAGAGAGAGAGCGGAGAGGAACTGAATGAAGGGGAGAAGAGTAGGGAGACAGAGACAAGGAAGAGAGAGAGAGAGAGAGAGAGAGAGAGAGAGAGGAACTGAATGAGGGGGAGAGAGAGAGATAGGGGGAAGAAAAAAGTGCTTTTTTTCTAGTTTAAATTCCCCGGCATGGTGAGAAAGTCTACATGTTACAGGAGCTGTTCAATACAAATGTTTCTGTTAAAAGTGGTGGCACTACATCAAAGCTCCACAGCATAAGTATTAGTAATGAAAAATCCAGATCTGTATTGAAACGATTTCTTTTCAGATGGATAGAAGTTATATTCCATTAAGCTGTAGATTTGAGAGCAGCTAACAACTGATTGTAATTAGCTTTATTCAGTCATGATTTGCATGCTCACAGACCCACAGCTCTCAGATGCTAGTCCGGCACATTAGCCTACAGTAATTAGCCTACAGTAATTAGCCTACCGCACGGATAATGATCCGACCTACTGTCGTTAACCAATCAGTATCTCTTCATGAAGCCCTGCTTCACATTATAAGCTAAAGGAGTGCTAGCTAGCTGGCTAGGAGGCCATTTTGATTGAACTCTTACGTCAACTGTGTCAGCTCACATGGAATGTAGCAATAGGAGACCTGAAGAGAAGAAACAAAGACATTTGGATAACTCCATTGCTTTTCGTTTACAGCAAAAGTTTGTTATTTGTTGTTGTTTTTGTCCAGAGTGCAGTAGCCATGGTAGCAGCTGCGCCCTGTGACCCTCACCTTCTGTTTAGCTGGGTTCTCGCCTTGCAAATCAACAGATTAGATCTTTACACTCTTTGACATTGCGTTCGTTCATCACTCACACGGTTAGATACAGTACACAGTGGGGTTGGTTTGTGCGTGCCTGTGTCCACATTGCGTGTGTACAAGCCGTTGGGCCACGGAGCAGTTGCTAGGCGTGCAGGGTTGCTATGCCCCCCTGGGGCTGAGGGGTCTCCATGTGACCCCCTAACATCAAAGGGTCTGACGGGCTATTCACAGCCCCATCAGAGAGGATCCCTTCCCAGGGGGCTCTGTACTGGAGGCACGCCAACTATCTGGGATCCACTCCACAGCCCACTGCAGACAGAGGACACCCCCTGGATGTAATGGCCATCTTTCTCTGGCTTACTCTTTCTCACGCATTATAGCTCTTCCTCGCATATGCTGTCACACATGTATGCACATATAAACATACACACACGGACAAATGCAGCGATAAGTCACACTCCAGTGTAAACATCCACACAGAAACAGACAGTGAGCCGTCCCAGCAGGCAGGTGCCCATCACTGCAGGCACGTATTCCCCAGACGCCATGGCTCTGATAACCCGTACTTATCAACAGGAGCCAGGGAGTGTGACAGGCTGCAGCCATAACAGACCAGCCCAGGTGGCAAGGGCTGGAGCCACAACCACGGACGCTCTCTCTCTCTCTCTCTCTCTCTCTCTATATATATATATATATATATATTTCTATATATATATATATATATACAATGCGGCCAAAAAGTATTTAGTCAGCCACTGATTGTGCAAGTTCTCCTAATTAGAAAGATCAGAGAGGTCTGTAATTTTCATCATATGTACACTTCAACTATGAGAGACAAAAATGAGAAAAAAAATCCAGGAAATCATATTGTAGGATTTTTTAAAAATGTATTTGTCAATTATGGTGGAAAATAAGTATTTGGTCAATAACAAAAGTTCAACTCAATACTTTGTAACATAACCTTTGTTGGCAATGACAGAGGTCAAACGTTTCCTGTAAGTCTTCACCAGGTTTGCACACACTGTAGCTGGTATATTGGCCCATTCCTCCATGCAGATCTCCTCTAGAGCAGTCATGTTTTGGGGCTGTCGCTGGGCAACTGTCGCTGGTCAACTCCCTCCACATATTTTCTATGGAGTTGAGGTCTGGAGACTGGCTAGGCCACCCCAGGACCTTGAAATGCTTTTTACGGAGCCACTCCTTCATTGCCCGAGCGGTGTGTTTGGGATCATTGTCATGCTGGAAGACCCAGCCACGTTCCATCTTCAATGCTCTCACTGATGGAAGGAGGTTTTGGCTTAAAATCTCACGATACATGGCCCCGTTCATTCTTCCCTTAACACGGATCAGTCGTCCTGTCGCCTTTGCAGTAAAACAGCCCCAAAGCATGATGTTTCCACCCCCATGCTTCACAGTAGGTATGGTGTTCTTGGGATGCAACTCAGCATTCTTCTTCCTCCAAACACGACGAGTTGAGTTTTTACCAAAAAGTTCTATTTTGGTCTCATCTGACCATATGATATTCTCCCAATCCTCTTCTGGATCATCCATATGCTCTCTGGCAAACTTCAGACGGGCCTGGACATGTACTGGCTTAAGCAGGGGGACACGCCTGGCACTGCAGGATTTGAGTCCCTCTCGGCATAGTGTGTTACTGATGGTAGCCTTTGTTACTTTGGTCCCAGCTCTCTGCAGGTCATTCATCAGGTCCCTCCGTGTAGTTCTGGGATTTTTGCTCACCGTTCTCATGATCATTTTGACCCCACGGGATGAGATCTTGCGTGGGGCCCCAGATCGAGGGAGATTATCAATGGTCTTGTATGTCTTCCATTTTCTTACAATTGCTCCCACAGTTGATCTATTCACACCAACCTGCTTGCCTATTGCAGATTCACTCTTCCCAATCTGGTGCAGGCCTACAATTTTCTTCCTGGTGTCCTTCGACAGCTCTTTGGTCTTGGCCATGGTTGAGTTTGGAGTCTGACTGTTTGAAGCTGTGGACAGGTGTCTTTTATACAGATGATGAGGTCAAACAGGTTCCGTTAATACAGGTAACGAGTGGAGGACAGAAGAGCTTCTTAAAGAAGAAGTTACAGGTCTGTGAGAGCCAGAAATCTTGCTTGTTTGTGGGTGACCAAATACTTATTTTCCACCATAATTGACAAATAAATTCTTAAAAAATCCTACAATGTGATTTCCTGGATTTTTTTTCTCATTTTGGTCTCTCATAGTTGAAGTGTACCTATGATTAAAATTACAGACCTCTCTCATCTTTCTAAGTAAGAGAGCTTGCACAATTAGTGGCTGACTAAATACTTTTTGGCCCCACTGTATATATATATATATATATTTCTCTCCCTTTCTCTCTCTCCCTCTCTCTCTCTCTCTCTCCCTCTCTCTTTCTCTCTCTTTCCCTCTCTCTCTCTCTATATATATATATATATATTTCTCTCCCTTTCTCTCTCTCCCTCTCTCTCTCTCTCTCTCTCTCTTTCTCTCTCTCTATTTCTCTCTATTTCTCCCTCTCTCTCTCTCTCTCTCTCTCCCTCTCTCTATTTCTCTCACTCTCTCCCTCTGGAGCTTCAGCCTTGTAAGGTGCTCCAAATGGAAAGGCAAAAGGACAGCCTTGTTTTAACTTTATCTTAAAAAATGTACTGTGCTTTTGAAACTATCGTAAGTGTCAGTATAGTAAAGTACATTTAAGATGTCCTCAATACTTTCACTTTTTTCAGTTAACTCAATCCTTCGCTAACCAAAACACAGGCAGGTGCAAGAGCATAACATTTTTTTTAAAGCCAAGACCAAAAAAAAAAGCAAAAGGTAAGTGAACTCTTTCTAAAGAATCTTACTAGAGAAATCTACTTGTGGAGTGTATTTTGTAAACTCATGGTAGCTACTGGGTTAGTTCCTGTTCAGCCAGGCAAACACCAAACCCATGACCCAGGAGGAGGACGTCTGCTGAGACTTTAAGGTGCAAAACCTTTTGCAATCTCTGGGGATCTGAAAAGCAAATGAAGGGCCATGGTCTCTGGTTTTAATAGAACACAATGGCAATTAATGTGCAACTTGTCTGACTTTCTTCCCAAACATTTCTGTTCTGGTTTGGCCTCGCAGCAGGGTTTGTTCACAGGCTGTTTGGAAAATCGTTTCCACTGTGTAATTAACCATAATTTCTGCAATTGAGATAAGACTGTCTAGCAAAACGAATCAAAGCGCACATGTTAAGAAAAAAAAACATGAAAGTGGAATTATCCAAAATGAGTCTTTTTTTCTTGCCATATCAAAGGCATTGGAAACAGGAAACAAACAAACCCATCAGCCCAAAGGGACTGTTTTCACTGTGGCGCTACTTTCCCTTTGAGGAACGCATAACATCTAGACGCAATGCTCTGGCTTCATCTGGGCTTGCAAACACAGTTGATTAGTCAGGCCTGTACACACAGGTAGAGGGAACCTCATTGATTAGTCAGGCCTGTCTGTGCACACACAGGTAGAGGGAACCTCATTGATTAGTCCTGTCTGTGTACACACAGGTAGAGGGAACCTCATTGATTAGTCAGGCCTGTCTGTGTACACACAGGTAGAGGGACCCTTGTTGATTAGTCCTGTCTGTGTACACACAGGTAGAGGGAACCTCGTTGATTAGTCCTGTCTGTGTACACACAGGTAGAGGGAACCTCGTTGATTAGTCCTGTCTGTGTACACACAGGTAGAGGGAACCTCGTTGATTAGTCCTGTCTGTGTACACACAGGTAGAGGGAACCTCATTGATTAGTCCTGTCTGTGTACACACAGGTAGAGAGGCCCTCATTGATTAGTCCTGTCTGTGTACACACAGGTAGAGGGACCCTCATTGATTAGTCCTGTCTGTGTACACACAGGTAGAGGGAACCTCATTGATTAGTCAGGCCTGTCTGTGTACACGCAGGTAGAGGGACCCTTGTTGATTAGTCCTGTCTGTGTACACACAGGTAGAGGGAACCTCGTTGATTAGTCCTGTCTGTGTACACACAGGTAGAGGGAACCTCGTTGATTAGTCCTGTCTGTGTACACACAGGTAGAGGGAACCTCGTTGATTAGTCCTGTCTGTGTACACACAGGTAGAGGGAACCTCATTGATTAGTCCTGTCTGTGTACACACAGGTAGAGAGGCCCTCATTGATTAGTCCTGTCTGTGTACACACAGGTAGAGGGACCCTCATTGATTAGTCCTGTCTGTGTACACACAGGTAGAGGGAACCTCATTGATTAGTCAGGCCTGTCTGTGTACACACAGGTAGAGGGACCCTTGTTGATTAGTCCTGTCTGTGTACACACAGGTAGAGGGAACCTTGTTGATTAGTCCTGTCTGTGTACACACAGGTAGAGGGAACCTCGTTGATTAGTCCTGTCTGTGTACACACAGGTAGAGGGAACCTCGTTGATTAGTCCTGTCTGTGTACACACAGGTAGAGGGAACCTCATTGATTAGTCCTGTCTGTGTACACACAGGTAGAGAGGCCCTCATTGATTAGTCCTGTCTGTGTACACACAGGTAGAGGGACCCTCATTGATTAGTCCTGTCTGTGTACACACAGCTAGAGGGAACCTCATTGATTAGTCCTGTCTGTGTACACACAGGTAGAGGGAACCTCATTCATTAGCCCTGTCTGTGTACACACAGGTAGAGGGAACCTCATTGATTAGTCCTGTCTGTGTACCCACAGGTAGAGGGAACCTCATTGATTAGTCCTGTCTGTGTACACACAGGTAGAGGGAACCTCATTGATTAGTCCTGTCTGTGTACACACAGGTAGACGGACCCTTGTTCTCGGTGAGTTTGAGGAGTTCCTTTTGGCATGCCCCGGGCTACAGAGAAGAGAGACTCTTGGGTGTCGAAGTGTTAAACTTCTAAAAAGCCGAGGAGGAAGTGTGTCCAGCTTTTCTCTTCCTCAGTGGCCCAGATGCCTAACACAGAAACAACACAGAAACCCAGCAGGCGCCTACAGCCAAACAGGGCCAGGGCTCCACACGCCATCACCTCTCCGCTCCAAAGAAGTCTATAATGAGAGACAGTGGATGGACGTTTATATGTGAGTGTGTTTGTTTGTGCGTGTTTGTGTGTGTGTGTGTGTGCCGCTACCCCTCTCAGGTATGAGAGGCGAGGTGAGAGGCCGGTATGGCCCAGGGCTGTGCGGGGCAAAGTGTACCAGCGGAGCGTCTGGAGACTGCCTTCCATTCTCCACCTCAATTGAACACCTCACACTGGAGAGGAGTGGAGCGCATGGAGGAGCGTGAGCACAGCGCCAACAACACACAGCACCGCCCAGCAGACACACAGCTGGAGAGAGGGCTAATCCTTCAGGCCGCCATACAATGAGAGAAGACATGCCAAAGACAAAGAGAGAGAGAGAGAGAGAGAGAGAGAGAGAGAGAGAGAGAGAGAGAGAGAGAGAGAGAGAGAGAGAGAAAGGAGGCCAGCATTCGGTAAAATACAAAAAAAAAAGAAACAGTGATTGTTTCTACAGCACAGCAAAAAAAATTATATGAAATCCATCACTTTTCTTTTTTCTGAAAAACATAGTTCTGTTAGAAAAGGCTGAGAGGCTTGGACAGCAGGAAGGCAAAGTGAACAGACATGGTCTACTTTATTTCTGCCCTTTCATCCATCTTGTTGGACTAATAAAATGTCAGGAGGAGTTGCCTGATATTTAATCATGAAGATTGCTGTATGACGGTGCCAAGCTCAGGGCTTATGCAGCTCTGGGAGACTTGAACATTAGTCCGTTGCATGTTGCAGACAAACCACCTAGAAGGGACAAACCAGTCCTTTAATTGGTGTTCCATTATTCTTGACAGTATTTCTTCCTTTTAATTTAATTTGATTTAAAACTTAGATGAAAGAAATGCATAAAGGATGTCCAGAATGTGCAAAAACACAACTCATAATGAAAAACGACTGAAGTAGTTCATATGAACTTTTAGCCCCAAAACAACAAAGAGTTCCCCTTTAAACACGGCAGCACGCAGAGAGGCTCCCTAAAAAGCGAGCTGCATTCTTTCAGAGTGTGGATGCCCTGCAGCTGTGTCTGACGGCGTATATTTGTGGCTCTCCCACCAGACTCCTGCCCAGAGAAACTTTATAAGTTGACCCCTCTCTGAGAGGGAGAGAGAGTGGTGTATCATGGGAGATGGAGGCTCTTTTACTAGATGATTCGATGAAACCACTCTCCCACTATCAGATGTAATGGACGGCAGATCTGATCACATCAGAAAGATAACCAGGGCCGGAGAGAATGGAACAGCTTTATGTGATATGAATTGGGAAAGGAACGGGAAAAAAGAAGGATTTAGCAGATAAAGGAACATCAGAAAAATACAGAGAAATGAATAAAGCAAAACGCAGAGGGGGACTTTGCAGTGCAGGTAATGAAGTGATTTCCTGTGCCATTAAAGCTGTCGATAGTCGTCAGGAGGGCTGTGACCACGCGCACACATGTTTTAGAGAGAACATGTGGTAACATCCGACTTTGTTACATCCATGTTTCCCTCCATTTAGCTGAGCATTGAAAAGCAGAGAGGCAGGAAGCAGAGTAAGAGCACGGGACGTAGGACGGAGTGGAGAGGATTTATGACTCTGCTCCCCAGGTCTCCTTACTCGCTCAAACTGGCCCCCAGAGCCCGGAAGAACTGGGATCACAGGAATGGAAAGCACACATTTCCACACTCGCTCTGTTGCTGCGACAGAGCCAAAACACGGAAAATGGAATATTCGAGTAATTTACTTAGACGCTTAAATATAAATAATAAATTATACATTTGAGAGGGTAAAATATTTATAAAGGTTGATTGCTAAACAGGAGGC
>CM030186.1:18312225-18327225 GCA_017639675.1 Aplochiton taeniatus
AACAGGAGGCACAGAGGGACAGCCCACTTGTTTGATTTCTCTGCATAACTGAGCACACTCTTTGCCTCCAAATCTCAATTTTCAATTCAATCTCTTCAATGTTTTTATTTACATGCTTTAAATGTGAGGGGTTTTGAAACTGAAAGCTACAGTGTGTAGGCTCTGCCTTAACGGAAGAGAAAGGGAGATGAACCAGACATGAAGGGGCTGTCTGCCCTCCTCCTGAATCGTTAGGCCAGAGGAGGAAGGCTGTGTCTGGGAGGGTAGCATGGTGCCAGCCCCGGGTAATAGACTCCACCATGCTCTAATAGCTTCTACCCAGCGAGGGGAGGGCTTTCACAGAGCCAATGAAGCTGCGGCACCGCCCAGGAATGTGACAGCTGGCCCCGCCCAGCGGGACCAGGAACCAGCTAGAACCTGGGCCTCCGTGAAGGAGGCCTTTACTCATATCTCCCTCAGTCCACTCATTACAATAGTCATTATTGCTCATTTAAAATGCATGGTATTTGTGTTAAAAATTGCTTGCATCTGTAATGTTCATTATTACATTTTTTGGGTTGTGTATTTATAAATATGTATTTATGTGTTTAAAATTACTTAAATTAATTCAATATTTTAACATTATATGTTCAAACAGTATATGTACATATGAAAGTATTACATATTATAACGCTGAATATAGGTCTATAGATATCATAATATATTTCCAATAAATATGTTAGTTGACAACTGACGTTTATTTCAAAAATTTACATTTTTACAGTTTTGCTCAGTACTGTGAAGTAACTTACCCCAAGGCATATTCAATATGACGCGCACACACACACACACACACGCACGCACGCACGCACGCACGCACGCACGCACGCACGCACGCACACACACACACACACACACACACACACACACCTGTCTGTTATCTCTCCCCTCAGACCCTGTATTCTATTGTGCTCAATTGGGGAGCTACAAATGGAGATTCCCGCCATAAAGAGAGAATCAATGAGCATCAAACTACTAATGTGTTCGACATGAAAGGCCAAGGGGTTAATAATAACAATACATCATTTATCACAATCTAACTACAGCCGTATTCATTTATATCTGCTACATGACTACATAAAACATTTACGAATATTATATTAAAATGCTCTTACTTGGTTGTTTAATTGAATTAATAAAAGGGAAATGTAAAAACACAATAAAATATTACTAGCTGCATTTGGAATTAAAATATTGTTCAACACCAGCGATTAAAAAATATTTGATCAAATTCACAATGTAACTTAGTAAAGTATCATATTAAAATATGCAACATGTAATGTACTACTCGGTATAAAACGAAAAATACAAAAACATTCTCAATAAAACAAAGCAATTCAGAAGCGTAATTCTCTCAGTATCAGCCTCCAGCTAGCTACAGAGGGCTCGTAAGCTGAGTTTAGGATCATGTCTCTGCTGGTTTTCAAGGGTAATGACTGAAATGGAAGCTTTACAGGCCCTGTCAGACATCACCATGCCAAACCTTGTCTCTTTTGAAAAACCTGCTGTTGCATCCATCATCCTAAAAAATGCACATGTGCTTTAGAAATATCACGGTCCCCTGCACAGTCCTAGATAGAAAAAAATAAATTATAAAATACATTTAAAAAAAGAGGACAACGTCCATTTTGGGTTTTGGAGCTGCGTTATTACAAAGAATAGATATAACTTCCATCGGCCCATATTTCTGCTCAGGCATTATCTCCTTTCTCTCTAAATCCTGAAATTGCCTCAGAAAAAAAGAGAGACGCCTTTCTCCCCTTGCACATTTTCACAGAGTGGCACACAAGTTTCTTTCCTCCCTCTTTTTTCTGAAGTGAAAATTGAAGAGGCTTTATGTCAAATACGGCTAAGCCAGCCCTCCATATCAAACAACGCAGCACAAAAATGACTGTGGCAATGATAAGGCTGCCAGATAGGGAGAGGAGAAGAGAGAGAGAGAGAGAGAGAGAGAGAGAGGAGAAGAGAGAGAGAGAGAGAGAGAGAGAGAGAGAGAGAGAGAGGGGGGGGGGGCTGAAAGGAAGTGACTCTACTCAATTATACTGCAAAATTGGTATGACTGAATATTTTTCATTCAGGTGACTGATAGTATCGGTGAAACTGCAATGCAGATAAATAAAGGAGCCTTCTGTCAGGAATAAACACCATTAATCATGAAGCCGGCGAGCGTGTGAGTGCCTGTCCTCCACCGGCCGCCACAGAGAGGGAGGATTAGAAAGAGAGGGGGGGGGGGGGGGCAGTGGTGAGTCCATAGAGGAGAAGGACCGTTAAAAAGAGAGGGAGAGAAAAGGAGAGGAGGGGGGGGGGGGGGCAGTTGTGAGTCCATAGAGGAGAAGGACCGGTGAAGTGCGACAGGGTAGGTAACCAGGAGGAAGGTAGATGAGAAAGTGGCCTGGCCTCTCTCCCCCGCTTTTCATGACAGCAGCCATAGCCGTTTAAAGATTATCAAGCCAGATTAAGAAATCATCATTTAGTCCACAGGATTGATGCTTACACTTTACATTATACCCAAGTCTAGACAATATTCAAATATTTACACACAGTGGATTGTAAATATATAAAGATATGTTTATTTTGTATTCTTTTTAATTTATTTATATTGGGATAATAGTTTTTAAAATTAAAATTTAAATCAAGGTTTTTGAATATTTTAAAACATTGTGCTTCACACTTTTTTTTATGCATACCTTCATAACGTCAGAGGAGAATTACAGTACAGCACAGCAGGTTAAAAAGAAAATAATGTATCTATTAAATGAAGCATCTTGGTGTTAGAGAGGCAACAGCCACCTCATAAGTGGCACAAAGTCCTGGCACTGGAAATGTAAATGACATACCGTAGAGCTAGCGACATAGTTTCATATTTACAATGCATTTGTTCCTGTGGCTGCTCCAAAAGCCTCTGCACTAAGCCCTTTGTCTTGCTTTTGTTTTGGAGTGTGTGTTTGGATATGACGGAGTGCGTGTGTGCTTGAGACGGTGAGTGTATAAGTGTGTGTGTGTTTGTCGTGCTTGTTTGAGCGTGTGTCTGCGTACAGGTGTTCGTGTGTGTGTGTGTGTGCACGCGTGTTCGTTGTGGTGTGTGTGTGTGTGTGTGTTAAAGTGTGTGTACGCCTGTGTGTGTGTGTGTTGTTGCAATGCTCTGCCTCTTCCCATGTTGAGAGGAGCAATCTGCAGTGAGGTGTTGAGATAAGACTCTGGTCTTTATGCTAAGCAGCCTCTGCTTTTCTCCTCCGTGCAGATTGGGCTCCCTGACAACACTTTATGTAAATAACGAAACAACACACAGTACGTCTAAAAAACACAGTCTCTCAGCCAAAGGCAGGGGAAACATCAAAAAGGTGTGAGCTAAACATTCAGGAGGTTTGGTTTTATAGAAGTGTGTAGAATGCACAACCTCTGCTCGGACAACATTGTGCTGCTCAGAATAGTTACCAATCTGAATGAAACAGCGTTTTGCCGTAACCATAGGAGCGCAGAGTGAAGTGAGCTGGACGGATGGTGAACGGGTTGGGACCAGTCACTGCTACCGCCAGTCCCCCAAGTATTAACACAGAACGCCTAGCCGTCTGTTAAGGCCTGCAGCTGAACAAACACACTACTAAATGAAATAACCACACGGACTGGAAGAAATACCATCACAAGTACCTCTCTCTCTCTCTCTCTCTGTCTCTCTCTCTCTCTCTCTCTCTCTCTCTCTCTCTCTCTCTCTCTCTCTCTCTCTCTCTCTCTCTCACACACCCTCTTCCTCTCTCTCTCCCTCTCTCTCTCTTCTCTTACTCTCTCTCTCCTCTCTCTCTCTCTCTCTCTCTCTCTCTCTCTCTCTCTCTCTCTCTCTCTTTACCTCTCTCTCTCTTCTCTCTCACCCACTCCCTCTCTTTCTCTCTCTCTCTCTCCCTCTCTCTCTCTCTCTCTTCTCTCTCTCTCTCTCTCTCTCTCTCTCTCTCTCTCCTCTCCCTCTTCTCTCTCTCTCTCCTCTCTCTCTCTCTCTTTCTCTATTTTTCCAGCTACCTGGTCAGATAACAGGGTATGTGGTTAGGTTTAAGCTGTGGCCAAATATTAAATTCCACGGCAAATGTCAGCTTTCCAAAGCATTGATTCCTTTTGTTGATGTGACTTCATGAAAAGTTATCTGAAAAAAAAAATCTCAGAATAGAAACCGTATCAATTAAAGTAGGACATTTTTAAATAGTGAAGATTTTGTATTTTAAAACCATGTATACCTATCCGTTGTTCATCTATTTGAGCAGCTTTTGAACTGAATATATCAAGGATATCACTGTGAAAAGACTAGTTACACACTCCAAAGTTTACTCACGAGAAGATCATTGGAACTAACTCCAAAGTAAACACAGAGACTGTAAACAACGGTCTCTCTGCAAACCGTTGTGATTGACTTAGTGCCCGTCTGTGAGTGCTGTGTTGTCTAAGTAGTCCCACTCAAACACCGGGGCCTGTGGCTCCAGAACAAACTCTGATGCTGATAATTGACTCGTGACGAATACCTCAGTTTGTTCCGGCCGGTCGCTGGGTGACCAGGAGCAGCCACCGAGCCACATGAGAGGGGCCCTTTGTCTGGCTGCGGCCCGCGGCCGGCCAGTAATGGCCCCCTATGAAAGGAGCGGCCTCTTCTCTTTTGGCTGGCCCTCCCACCGACTCTCCAGTTAAGCCAGGCTGACACAAAGACTGTGGCACTGGGGAACCAGAGCCCCCATGGAGGGCTGCTCTTCACTGCTCAATGAGCTGATTTAACCGCAGGAAGCATCTCCACTGAGGAGCAGGAAAGACTCCTTCTCTATCTCCGTGTCACTCTTCCTTCAAGGTGGAGCATAGGTCAAACCGTTTAAAAGGCCTCGGTAAAGCAGACCCACACTCACTTCAGAGTGGTACTTATACTTTACACTTATTTTTACAGTGATTAGGACAAAGCTTATTGCTGGTTATATGTAGGCATTTAGACATTTGTTGATTGTATAAATATTATTCTGCGTCATGCTATAGTTATATAAAACTTCATTTCTGATTGAAAATGTATTACTTTATGAAAGGCAGCAGGAGAGAAGTATCGTGTACCAACATGAAGAGACCAAAGTGAATCAGACTATTTCTTTAATATTGAATGGCACATTGGTGGTGTCAAGGTCTCATCAACTAAACCATTAGCCTCTGTGTGTAATTGCACTCCCCTTGCATAATAAGGGCCGTTGTGGCTGGTTAGGAGAGGGCTGGAAAACTAAGGACAGTTAATTTGTGATTTCCTCTGCTCATTTGAAGGCAAATTAAGTGTCAACCAGCTAATACAGAGCATATTTCATTTTATGAGCTTTAATTTCATTCCGCCGCCGCATATCGCTGAACCCCGCCAGCCCAGCTAATGCCGCTCGTTGTCTGAAACTAGAGGGCATAATAAACATGTTTCAATTAGGCTCTTCAGAGTAATAGGATAGGATTCTGTGGTGTTTGCCACGTATAGATGGCAGACGGTCATTGTGGCGGGAGGTGTTTTTCTTCTCCGTGTGGAGATGCACGGTAGGGGCAGTGCTGCAGCATGGGAGGGGGGGGGGTTCTGGCTGGATTGATGGCACAGCCGCAGGGCCCAACCAGCTGTAATTACGGTTCCTAATGAGACGCTGCATGGGGAAGTACTATAATAATACCCCCTGTGTACTTAGGCATATCTTTAAGACGGCTAATGACCATGCATTCAGCTCACTGAGGAGAACTTGTCTTAAAACAATTCAATATTTCTCCCTGAGTTGCTGCTGGCCACATGCCTGCAGCAAGGACTGTGTGTGGACTAACTGACTGGCAGCCCACTGGTTAGGGTTAGGGGTCGGGGTTGGTGACTAACTGACTGGCAGCCCACTGGTTAGGGTTAGGGTTAGGGTTAGGGTGACTAACTGACTGGCAGCCTACTGGTTAGGGTTAGGGTTAGGGTGACTAACTGACTGGCAGCCCACTGGTTAGGGTTAGGGTGACTAACTGACTGGCAGCCCACTGGTTAGGGTTAGGGTGACTAACTGACTGGCAGCCTACTGGTTAGGGTTAGGGTGACTAACTTACTGGGAGCCTACTGGTGAGGGTTAGTGTTAGGGTTAGGTTGACTAACTTACTAGGAGTCTACTGTTTAGGGTTAGGGTTAGGGTGACAAACTTACTAGGAGTCTACTGGTTAGGGTTAGGGTTAGGGTGACTCCCTTACAGGGAGCCCACTGGTTAGGGTTGGGGTTAGGGTGATAACTACTAGAAGCCTACTGGTTAGGGTTAGTGTTAGGTGACTAACTTACAGGGAGCCCACTGGATAGGGTTAGAGTTAGGGTGACTAACTTACTAGAAACCTACTGGTTAGGTTTAGGGTTAGGGTGACTAACTTACAGGGAGCCCACTGGTTAGAGTTAGGGTTAGGGTGACTAACTTAGTAGAAGCCTACTGGTTAGGGTTAGGGTCAGGGTGACTAACTTACAGGGAGCCCACTGGTTAGGGTTAGGGTTAGGGTGACTAACTTACTAGAAGCCTACTGGTTAGGGTTAGGGTTAGGGTGACTAACTTACAGGGAGCCCACTGGATAGGGTTAGAGTTAGGGTGACTAACTTACTAGAAACCTGCTGGTTAGGTTTAGGGTTAGGGTGACTAACTTACAGGGAGCCCACTGGTTAGAGTTAGGGTTAGGGTGACTAACTTAGTAGAAGCCTACTGGTTAGGGTTAGGGTCAGGGTGACTAACTTACAGGGAGCCCACTGGTTAGGGTTAGGGTTAGGGTGACTAACTTACTAGAAGCCTACCGGTTAGGGTTAGGGTGACTAACTTACTAGGAGCCTTATTCTGAATAGAAATCCCTGATTAGTGATTTACTTGATCATAATCTCTTTTCAGAGGGGTAACCTGAAGTTACCGATACTTCAAAAGACATTTCTAGGATAGAAACCGATTTTGAGATAAGTCAAACCCTGCAGTAGCCTGATTCCAAATTTCCCTCTCGTTTCTAGAGACTTTGTCTTTGAGCAAAAGACTTCTTAGGAAACGCCGTTGTTGGGATAAAGTGTCAGTATTGAGCTCATCAAGTCAATGGAAATGTGTTTACTAAACAGCTGTCTAATAACAATGAAAAATGTTTTCCCTCAGTGTTGTGTGTCACATTAAGGCTCCGTTTGAGAGGATAAGCCGTCCGTAAGTGGTGTGGAGAAGCCCGACGCTTCTCCAGGACAGCAAACCAAGCGCACAGATAACTCCTGTCCGGACACGGAGCCACTGACTGAACACATTGGCGCTGGTGCTACTTTCCCCTGTTCTCTAATTCAATTCACCGCCCCCAGGCCCCCCCCTCCCCTCCCCTCCCCTAACCTGTGCTGCGATCTCTCCAAAGCGCTCCTGAGTGATAACAAGCCAGGCTGTTTGTTTGAGCCTGTGTTGCCGGAGCGTGTTCGCCCCATTATCTCCGCATAAGCTAAATGCTAAATTATATTTGCCATTTTGTTTGCAGTGACACGGGGCATCAATCACCTCCCTTTTATTTCCTCTCCTCTGCGGCCCCCAGTGCATGAGGCGGGGAGGGAGGGGGGGCACATAAAAAATTCATTACGCTTAGTGGCACGCCGACAGGGGAGAGATATGGCTCCTGAGGAAGGGGGGGCTCCTGAGGAAGGGGGGTTGATAATGATGAAGAATATCCAACATAATGCAGCCCAAGTAGCTGCCCCATCCAATTTGTCCCCGTCGCGCTCTGATCGCTTCCTTCCTGTCTGGAAAAGCAAGGACCACTGAGCCTCCACTGGTATTCACTGTTCACAGAACACACGGTAATAATACCAAGAGAGAAAGGACCACTGAGCCTCCACTGGTATTCACTGTTCACAGAACACACGGTAATAATACAAAGAGAGAAAGAACCACAAATACATGACACAGAGAGAGAATGTACAGTAGTCTATTGCGAGGGGAATAAATAAAAAGTGAATTTGTGACTGTGTGCGTGTGTGTGTCTGTGTGTGTGTGTGTGTGTTTGTGTGTGTGTGTGTGTGTGTGCGCGTGTGCATGTACGTGTGTGTGTCTGCCCACGCTGAAGCAAGGAATCCCCTGGAACAGAGCCCTTTGAAGTGGAGCTGCTGACCTGGGCAGCGTCAGAGGAGCTTAAGGGGGAAAGGGAGCCTCTAGGAGACTCTCAGTCTGATATACCCAGCACTCATAACTAACCCTGACCCTAACAGTCTGATATACCCAGCACTCATAACTAACCCTGACCCTAACCCTAACAGTCTGATATACCCAGCACTCATAACCAACCCTGACCCTAACAGTCTGATATACCCAGCACTCATAACTAACACTAACACTAACCCTAACAGTCTGATATACCCAGCACTCATAACTAACCCTAACCCTAATAGTCTGATATACCCAGCACTCATAACTAACCCTAACCCTAACAGTTTGATATACCCAGCACTCATAACTAACCCTGACCCTAACAGTTTGATATACCCAGCACTCATAACTAACCCTAACCCTAACAGTCTGATATACCCAGCACTCATAACTAACCCTAACCCTAACAGTTTGATGTACCCAGCACTCATAACTAACCCTAACCCTAACAGTCTGATATACCCAGCACTCATAACTAACACTAACCCTAACAGTCTGATATACCCAGCACTCATAACTAACACTAACCCTAACAGTCGGATATACCCAGCACTCATAACTAACCCTAACCCTAACCCTAACAGTCTGATATACCCAGCACTCATAACTAACACTAACACTAACCCTAACAGTCTGATATACCCAGCACTCATAACTAACACTAACCCTAACAGTTTGATATACCCAGCACTGATAACTAACACTAACCCTAACAGTCTGATATACCCAGCACTCATAACTAACACTAACCCTAACCCTAACAGTCTGATATACCCAGCACTCATAACCAACCCTAACCCTAACCCTAACAGTCTGATATGACCAGCACTCACTAACTAACCCTAACAGTAAGACCTAATACCCAGCCCTCACTAACTACTGAGTGTGTGTGTATGTGTGTGTGTGTGTGTGTGTGTGTGTGTGTGTGTGTGTGTGTGTGTGTGTTTGTGTGTGTGTGTGAGATATACCCAGCACTCACTAACTAGGCATGACACCATGTTGTAACCTAGTCCCTGTTTCATAGCTTATGCAAGTGTGTGTTAGCGGATGGGGGGTTGCATACATGCACAGCTCATGTGTCAAGGGCGATGTGTCTCTGTGAGGTGTGTGTGTGTGTGTGTGTGTGTGTGTCAGTCAGTAGAGAGGGCTTCTGTTTCTTCTCGCTTGGCAGGGTTTGATCAGTGATCTTATGAGCCCCCCCCCCCTCATTTCCATAGCTCTGACACGTGTTCATCTGCGTGTCTCCACCGCGTGGATCATGTTCCTCCTAGACGGGGGCCATGGGCTTTGATCAGATAGGGGAGGGGGGCACCTCTGAGCAGGGAGGAAGGATGCTACTCATCCAGGTACCAGGAAGTAATAATACTACGTGATCAGTGATATAGAAGTAACTGTGTGTGGGAAGACATGAAAGTCATTTTGGGTTTGTGTGTTCATATATGAATACCTTTCTGCAGGTTGTGGGGTGTGTGTCTGTCTACTGTATAGACAGTGTGTGTGTGTGTGTGTGTGCCATTTGGGGTACTCACACATGAAGTGGAGGAACAGGGGAGGGCTCGTAGATGTAGCGTCCCTGGGCATGTCTCTCATCAATGGGCACGGGTGGATGGAAGGCTGGGAAGAACTGTGGAGGGGCTGAAGAGAGGAAGAGAGAGACAGAAAGAGAGGGGGAATAAAGGAAGAGAGACCGACAGAAAGAGAGGGGGAATAGAGGGAGAGAGACCGACAGAAAGAGAGGGGGAATAGAGGGAGAGGGAGAGAGATACAGAAAGAGAGGGGGAAGAGAGGGAGAGAGAGACAGAAAGATAGGGGGAATATAGGAGGGAGATGAAAAGACAAGGGAGGAATGTTAGAATTCATTCAACACTACCGATAATCAACTGGAACAGCATTTCTCTGGCACGTCCTCTCTCAATCTATTTTCATGGCTTCTGCTCCAGTAGGTGAACTGCTTTCTCAGCTGGTCCAAGGAGCAGTGGAATGAAAGCCAGGGGTTGATGGCTATCTTTCAACAGACCCGCCCAAACATGGCCTCATTAAAAACCCTGAACTAAAAGCCGTACTGCTCTTCAGAACTCGCTGAAGAAGTACACTTAAACAGCTCAGGGCATAAAGAACCCAAAATAAACCAAAGATAAACTGGGAGCCAAAGAAGGAAATTGCCATCTTTGGCTAATCAAGCATGAGAACGTTTCTACACAATGTTGTAACCGCACAGAACAACCATTGAAACACAAAACAAGAACAAAAATGTAAGAAGCGTGCAAGTTGTTATGAGCAATGAAGCAATTCGTCACATCTGTTAGAATGAGTTTGGGGGGATTCATTTTCTACAGATAAAACATTTGCATAATATCCTCTATTTTTACCATTGGAAGAGAATGTCTTCAACTGCCACTGCTACTCACTTATCTGAAATTCTTCTCTCCACCTAAACATCGCCTGACACCCCACAAACCCCGAGGTCTACAATCTCAAGCTAAGGCTGGAATTCTGTTTCAACACCCAGGTCTGCATTTACCATTGTTGGACAAGTTTAAACACAAGCACCCATGGGTGGGAAGTTTAGCCTCATTAAGAGTGCCTGAAAGACATGAGGGCTTGAGTTGTAAAATTGTAATGGGTTAAAGCCTGTAGACACACACACACACACACACACACACACACACACACACACACACACACACACACACACACACACACACACACACACACACAGGCATATGAGCATTGGCCCAAGCAGACCCAGATAGAAGTACAGGAGATGCTGTAACACACACCACACACTGCAACAGCTGCACACCTGTAGACCACAAGTCTTATCAATGAGCAGACGTGAGAACCGTCAGCACACGCAGAGGGGTCTACGTGATAGGAAGCATGTGTGTGTGTGTAAGTGTAAGTGTAAGTGTGTGTGTGTTTGTCTAAGTGTAAGTGTAAGAGAGTGCGTGTGTGTGTGTGTGTGTGTCTAAGTGTAAGTGTAAGAGTGTGTGTGTGTGTGTGTGTGTGTGTGTGTATGTGTGTGTGTGTGCGTGTGTAGCGTTAACATCTGGCGCCCGGGTGCCAAGGGGCACAAGGGTTAGGGTTAGGGTTAGAGAGAAAGGGCTTTAGGGTTAGGGTTAGGGTTAGAGATAAAGGGCTTTAGGGTTAGGATTAGGGTTTAGGGTTAGAGAGAAAGGGCTTTAGGGTTAGGGTTAGGGTTAGAGAGAAAGGGCTTTAGGGAGGAGGGGGACTGGGACATAAGAAAGGGCTTTAGGGTTAGGGTTAGGGTTAGAGAGAAAGGGCTTTAGGGTTAGGGTTAGGGTTAGGGTTAGAGAGAAAGGGCTTTAGGGAGGGGGACTGGGACATAAGAAAGGGCTTTAGGGTTAGGGTTAGAGAGAAAGGGCTTTAGGCTTAGGGTTAGGGTTTAGGGTTAGAGAGAAAGGGCTTTAGGGTTAGGGTTAGGGTTTAGGGTTAGAGAGAAAGGGCTTTAGGGTTAGGGTTAGGGTTAGAGAGAAAGGGCTTTAGGGAGGAGGGGGACTGGGACATAAGAAAGGGCTTTAGGGTTAGGGTTAGGGTTAGAGAGAAAGGGCTTTAGGGTTAGGGTTAGGGTTAGGGTTAGGGTTAGAGAGAAAGGGCTTTAGGGTTAGGGTTAGAGAGAAAGGGCTTTAGGGTTAGGGTTAGAGAGAAAGGGCTTTAGGGAGCAGGGGGACTGGGGCACGACAAACCAACAGCTGGATGTAGTTGTGCCAGCCAGGCCGTGCCAAACACACACCCTCCACCGGACAGAGCCCCCCCACCCCCCCCCACACACACACACACACACCTGTAATAACCCTAACCCTAACCTTACTGTACAGAGCTGGGCTGCATTCCCCCTCCTGTTTAAATTCAATGCTCACTCATTCACCACCTGAGTGAGGGCAGTGATCAGTACCAGCTTGGCGCTGGCTAAAAACATGCCCCCAACCATCAGGGCATCAGACGGCCTGCTGTTTGTTACACTGCCCTGCCGGCAGGTCGTAAAGCTGGTCTGGGGTCAGCTTGTCGTGTGTGGTTCCCAACTGTTTAGTTCTGTCTTACATGCTGCTAGTTGATTAGGAGCTCGTCAGCATTGAGGATTCAACATTCTGTCAGCAGATTTGGAATCATTTGATTTGAAGTGATAAATTAAACAACCATTAAAGGTCAACACGATACAGTACAGGTTTACAGCACAGTGTTATGTGAACTCATATTGGATATTTCGAATTGTTTGGCAGCACAGTGTTATGTGAACATGTATCTGATATTTTGAATTGTTTGGCAGCACAGTGTTCTGTGAACATGTATCTGATATTTTGAATTGTTTGGCAGCACAGTGTTAAAAGCCACCTCCATCAGCAGGGCTCTGGCTGACCTCTCAATCTATCCCTCTGTTTGATAGCTTCCTTAAGATGACTTATTCTTGGCCCACTTCACCTGCCATGTTCCCAGAATATCATCTGGGTTTACCCTGGAGGGAGAGACTTCCAGCTGGGTTTACTCTGGAGGGAGAGACTTCCAGCTGGGTTTACTCTGGAGGGAGAGACTTCCAGCTGGGTTTACTCTGGAGGGAGAGACTACCCCTTCACTCTGGAGGGAGAGACTACCCCTTTACTCTGGAGGGAGAGACTACCCCTTTACTCTGGAGGGAGAGACTACCCCTTTACTCTGGAGGGAGAGACTAGGGTCAGGATATAAGGCTAGTCTCCAGCTGTGAGAATAAGTCTTTTAAATAAGTCTTCACGTTCACTAGGGTGAGGATATAAGATGGTTGTTCTAATCGTACAGGGTCCTCCACCCCTAGCTAACCATCGGCTTATTTAGCAGACCCCCACCCCAGTGGCTGCAGACTGAACCAGCGTCTTTCTCCATCCCCTCATCCGCCTCTCCACTGTTGGATTCCCCAGATATCCCCCTCACTGTTTATCCCTTTGGAGCGCTGCACTCAGCACAGCCCTGTGTGTCTCTCCCCTACCTCCTTCATCAGTCTGCCTCTGCCCGGTGGACCGTTATAGGACGTGGTTTATTTGAAAGTCACTCCGAAGTTTACTTTAGCGGGCCCCTATCTAAATAGACTCTGCCACCTCTCTTACACCAGCACTGCCGTCTATTAGGAAGGCAAACAGCCCCGTGCCACTGGAGGGAATGTATACAGTGACAGAGAACGATAGAAGGAGAGAAATGAAGAGAAAGAAAAGAAATAGAGGACGCACCATCCGGCAATCCATCTCCTCTGTTTCCTGTGGGATCCTCTGACTGTTGACTCAGGGAGTAAATTGCCCCTGCTCTTCTGGATATTCCAGAGTGTTCTGGTTGGCTTTGGAACACATACAGAGCGGCAGGTCTATAGGCAGCTAATGCAGGTATCACAGCATTTACCTGGCCCACTGTGGCAGGCACAGGAGAGGAGGAGAGGGTAATCAGTGGGGGTTTGCCGTGAAGCGCTTATGTCAATAAGAGAAGGATTAAAGAAACCATTTGGGTCAGAATGTAAACAGTTAGGGTTAGGCTTAGGGACAGAATGTAAACAGTTAGGGTTAGGGTTAGGGTTAGGGTCAGAATGTAAACAGTTTGTTGTAACTTTACACCTTTACCAACTTTTCGTATTGGTGTCAGTTTGATTAAAGTTGATCACAACACTTTTCATCACCACTTAACGATTTTGTAATCTTTTGAAAGTATGTTTTAAAATATTTTAATGACCCCGCATAACTTTGCATAAGAACGTTATTAATTTTTCTTTCATTTTGATATGGTGGGGGCGGGGGAAGTCATTAAGTCATGATTACAAATGGGTCTTAATGAAAGGGCAATTAGAAGCCAACTTTGACCAGGCTCATTAATTGTAATTCAACACAAACAGCGTGCCACTCTCCTCTTCAGTACAGAGAAGACGCTAATAACATGGAACTTTATTGGACACTGGAATCATTTCAAAGACAAAGGGGTTGAGGGGATAAAGCCTGAAGCACCCAGTTTACTGAAGCATTACTAAAGCCTCCATTTTACTGAAGCCTCCAGTTTACTGAAGCATTACTAAAGCCTCCAATTTACTGAAGCCTCCAGTTTACTGAAGCATTACTAAAGCCTCCAATTTACTGAAGCCTGCAGTTTACTGAAGCATTACTAAAGCCTCCAGTTTACTGAAGCATTACTAAAGCCTCCAGTTTACTGAAGCCTCCGGTTTACTGAAGCATTACTAAAGCCTCCAGTTTACTGAAGCATTACTAAAGCCTCCAGTTTACTGAAGCATTACTAAAGCCTCCAGTTTACTGAAGCCTCCAGTTTATTGAAGCATTACTGAAGCCTCCAGGTTACTGAAGCACCCAGTGTACTGAAGCATCCAGGTTACTGAAGCATCCACTTCTGGATATTAAGGGCTGGGTATAGCCTCTCCTCTACTGAGGCCTGGGGATAGCCTCTCCTCTACTGAGGCCTGGGGATAGCCTCTCCTCTACTGGAGGCTGGGGATAGCCTCTCCTCTACTGAAGGCTGGGCATACCCTCTCCTCTACTGGAGGCTGGGGATAGCCTCTCCTTTACTGGAGGCTGGGGATAGCCTCTCCTCTACTGCAGGCTAGGGATAGCCTCTCCTCTACTGGAGGCTGGGGATAGCCTCTCCTCTACTGCAGGCTGGGGATAGCCTCTCCTCTACTGGAGACTGGGGATAGCCTCTCCTTTACTGAAGGCTGGGCATAGCCTCTCCTCTACTGGAGGCTGGGGATAGCCTCTCCTCTACTGAGGGCTGGGGATAGCCTCTCCTCTACTGGAGGCCGGAGATAGCCTCTCCTCTACTGGAGGCTGGAGATAGCCTCTCC